>CM035806.1:83326640-83480511 GCA_020466095.1 Chlorops oryzae
TTTGGGGCACAGCAGTAAGCTCTATTCAAAAGTTCAACCCAGTTGGTCCAAAATTGTGAGATTTAGCTACCACAATAGAAGTCAGTTAGAGGGTTTGTTTAAAGAAGTGATTTAAGTCAGTTAGGGCTTTTTGTTTAAATGATTGTAAATCAGTTAATTTTGATCTCAGAACCTTAATTTTTTTTATCATTGTCTATTGGGTGGCGGTATATCGAAATATGCAAAAACGTGATTTTTGGAAAATATGTTAGTTGGGGCCTTTCTACATTAAGGTAACGAAATTTTTTTATTGCTCATACCAAAAATTCTCAATTTTTTCTCTCTCTTTATTTAAACCAAAAAGGTTTTAATTTAATTCCTTTTTGTAATGTTGTGAGTCTCTCCCAAACTCACATGTGGTCACCTTAAACTGCAAACAAAAGGCAGTGACTTGCAATCATGAATTTCTTCGTCAAGGTGATTCAACGCTACTGAAAAGCAACGGCCAGCAAAAACCGCTGACAGAGACAGTTTGGCTACTACAACAACAACACCAGCACGAGCATAAGCATATGCGCAACCCGATCGCTGGAAATTACAAGAACATTAAGCACAAACACGGTGCATGCACTTGCAGGGTGACAGCTAGCAACAACAACACAGTCACAGTTTATGCACGATTGACAAACATTAGCACTGGTACAGCGAATGCACAATTGCAATCCGATCGCTGGAAATAACAACAACAGCTCCACTAAGTTAACGGAAGTAAAGGCAACAACAACAGTATGGCAATGTTGGTACAATTACAGGTGAAGGTCGCGGTCAAGATTATGCATTATGTTCGGGAAGAATCGACGTCGATCGCGGATCATGGGAATATTAAATACTGCAAGATCAGCAATATTGATCTATATAAACGAAGCTTCGACAACTGGAAGAGGAGTTCTTCTGCGAGCGTACTCACCCACGGGCCACGACGTCGGAAGCATAGGGCAGTTTCAAGTTAGGATATATAAAATTCTGTTTAGACCTAAGGATTCAAAACATTAAATAAAAGGATTTAACCTTAGGTACAATCTTTTATTTAAAAGGAAATATAGGGACTTTTATACGCTCGGCACTGTCTGAGCGCTTGGTTTCCTATATCTCAGCATTGGAATAAAGGAATGTTTATACGCTCGACCCCGTCTGAGCGCTTTGATTCCTAAAGCTAAGATCAGACTATTTGGTAAAATGCCAAATATTTGGTATTTTTCAATGTCAAACATTAGCAAATAGTGTGATATCCAAATATATTTGGTTGTATTTGGTGTCTGGTCGCGTTTGGTTTATATTTGAGCAAAGAAAAATACACCAAATATTTGGAGTTTTACCAAATAGTGTAATAGCGTACGTTCTGATCGCACTAAATATTTTGAGACTGTTTGATTGTGTTTGGTTGTTTGGTCTGTAATTTTTACTGCATAGCAAATACAGTCAAATAATTTTGACAGTTCGCCTGCTATTTCATTTAATTTAATTGAGAATTGTTTTTAAAATGGATAATAGCGATTTAAGCGAGGAAATTTGTGATGTTGCTTTACCGAAAAAAAGGGTAGAGGTGCAAAACCATTGACAAAGAAAGTGTTGGCTGAATGGAGCGAGGACGGCATTTCAAAGCTAATATCATGTGTTGAGGTACGTGAATGCTTATGGAATGCTCAATTAAAAGAATATCGCATGAGAAATCAACGAGAAGCTGCATGGAAAGAAATTGAAGATATTTTCGAAGGAAAGTATCCGGTGAACGAGCTATTGCTAATTTGCGAATTCAATTTAAGAGCTATGCAGCCAAATTCACTAAAACTAAATCGGGCCAAGGTACAAGCGATTATAAAGTTCATTGGCGATTTTTTAAGCCGATGTTGTTCATTCTTTCTTCTGAACTTCAGCAATCAACAAATTCGGAATCAAATTTGGTAAGTACATATATTGCACCCTTGCCGATTTAGTAACAATGGTGTCATATATATTATATATTTTATTTCATTGCGTTTTTACAAATTTTTGTACTGCCATGAAATTTCTCCTTCGTGAATGAAATATTGTTCGAATTCTTCTCTAATGGTTTTGGCGTTGTTTCCGATATAGCGAAATCTTTCCTGTTCCAATGGATGCATGCTTTCTTCCAGCATCTCTTGTCTTCATTCACCAGGAATTAAATTACCATCTGCGTCAAATCGATCAAACATGCCCATTGGTGCATATCCATTTTTATTTTGCGTCATTAGATAATTGTGTTGTACACAACAGGCGAAAGTGACTTTTTATACCCAGCGTAAGCGGGGCATATTAGTTTTGTGCGAATCTTGTAACAGGGAGAACTAAGCTCCGGAGATATAGACATAAATATATAGAAATGATCAGGATCAAAAACTGAATCGATTTAGACATGTCCGTCTGTCCGTCCGTCCGTGGTCGGATCTCCTCCGAAACGGCTGGACCAATCAAGTCGAAATTTGGCACACAGGTATACCGGGATCCGAGTATGATCCTAAGTAAAAATGGGAGACATCCGCCCACTGCCACGCCCACAAAAAAATATAATGTGTTTTCAGTAAAATGCTTTTAACTTTCGAACCACTCAACACATTCCATTGATATTTGGTGTACTGGTAAACTACGACAAGGGACATATCCTGGAAAAAAATTGACGCCGCCCTCCGTGAGCCACGCCCACAAATAAGCCCACAAATAAGGGCTTATCGTAACTTGTGAAGTAAAAGGCGTAGAAGCTTCAAATTCGCAACATAGGTTGACCAAGGCGAATTAAAGGTGTAGGAATAAAAATTTATGTAGCCCGCCCACTGCCACGCCCACAAATGGAGAATTTTCGTAACTTCCGAAGTAAAAGGCGTAGAAGCTTCAAATTCGCAACATAGGTTCACCAAGGCAAATGAAAAGTGTAGAAAAAATTTTATGTGGCCCGCCCACTGCCACGCCCACAAATGAAGATTTTTCGTTACTTCCGAAGTAAAAAGCGTATAAGCTTCAAATTCGCACCATGGGTTCACAAAAGCGAATGAAAGGTGTAGGAAAAAATTTAATGTGGCCCGCGCACTGCCACGCCCACAAATGAAGATTTTTCGTAACTTCCGAAGTAAAAGGCGTAGAAGCTTCAAATTCGCAACATAGGTTCACCAAGGCAAATGAAAAGTGTAGAAAAAATTTTATGTGGCCCGCCCACTGCCACGCCCACAAATGAAGATTTTTCGTTACTTCCGAAGTAAAAAGCGTATAAGCTTCAAATTCGCACCATGGGTTCACAAAAGCGAATGAAAGGTGTAGGAAAAAATTGTATTTGGCCCGCCCACTGCCACGCCCACAAATGAAGATTTTTCGTAACTTCCGAAGTAAAAGGCGTAGAAGCTTCAAATTCGCAACATGGGTTCACCAAGGCGAATGAAAGGTGTAGGGAAATAATTTATGTTGCCCTTCCACTGCCACGCCCACAAATAGAGAAGCAAAACATAGTGCGCTCATAATGTCGGGACGCTGGGTATTTCAAAGTCGGGCTTGACCGACTTTAGCTTTCTTACTTGTTTTGTTTTGTTTGCATCCAAATTTATTGTTTTAAGAAGCACACGAAATCGGTCCGACATGATTCCGAATACATTTTCAATCACACGTCGTGCGCGTGATAAGCGATAGTTAAAAATTCGCTGCAATCCTGAAAGATCTCGGCCACTGTGTGGCTTCAAAATGTTTGGTTTCAATGCAAATGCATCATCTGCCACTAGAAGATACGGAACAGAAACTTCTCGACCTGGTAATGATATTGGTTGCGGCAAATTCAACTGGTTAGTTTCCAAGGCACGAGCAAAACTGCCCTTATTAAAAACTCCTCCGTCGGAAAGCTGGCCATTGCATCCAACATCAATGTAGATCAATTTATATTCGGCACACACACAATACTATGTGTGTTTTTATAGTTGTAGAAGACACTACCCGAATTAGGTGGTGCGTTCATGAGAACATGCTTGCCATCTACGGCGCCAATGCAATTCGGAGAGTTCCACATTTCGTTGTATTTACTTGCAATTTCTCTCCATTCGTTTTCCGACGAAGGCTCCTGTAATAAAGAATTTAAAATATTAAGGTATTCTTTTCATTTTATTCACAGTCGCTTGAAGAAGAGTCGCAGCCATCGCAACGGTCACCAGATATACTTCAAAATATGGAAAATGTAGTATCGCCTTCTGGTGATGCTTTTCGTGCTGCTTCTGGCATTAAACGCAAAATCGAACAAACAACATCTACTGATGCAACGAAAAAATTAGCTTTAGATGCAATGAACCAGGCATTCAAGAAAATGAATGAAGAAGAAATCGATGAATTCAAAATTTTTGGTGATTTTATTGCTGCTGAACTTCGCTAAATACCAAATAAAATCAATGCTAATAGGGTTCAGCGAAAGATGCAAAGAACACTGCTGGATTTTATGGATGAATTGGATTATATTGCCAGTGAAACCAGTCCAAATGGTCATACTCAATAAATCGGAAAATCTATTCATTCATTCAACGTTAAAAATCAAAAAATCAGTAAAGAATTGCTTACCTTCAGATAGTTTTCCTTTAATTTCGTGTAGATTGCATTCAAAACCTCTGGAATGATCGAAGATATAGAACTTTGTGGTATACGAAATAAATATTGAAGAGACTTGAAACTGTCTCCTGTAGCTAAAAATCGCAACGCCAATGCTAATCTTTCGCCGGCAGAAATTGATTTTCTCATTTTGGTGTTCTTTTTTTTTATCAAGGGAGTAACCAAATCCAATAAAAAATCGAAGTCATTCGGACACATTCGAAGGAAATTTAAATACCCCTTCGGATCGGTGCTTCGCAATTCGGGCAGCAATTTTGCAAAGCACCCTTCCGTATTTATTTTTTCCACCCATTCCCTTACCCAAGTTGTCCTTTTCTTTGTTGGTACTTCATCCTCTTCGTCTTCTTCCAACAATAAACAAGAAGCAGCAAAAATACATGCTGCGTATTTGCTTTTTGGTGACATTTTTCTCAACGTACGTGATTTGAACGAGCCGTCTTGTTTGTATTTCATATTTTTAATTTAATATTTAATACCAAATAATTTTCACAAAAACACCAAATAAAAAATTTTGTAACAAACACTATTGTTCCAAATAGTGTGATATAGGGATAAATATTTCCCAAATGTGTTTGGCATAAATGTATTTGTTCATATTTGACTAAACAGAAAAATGATAAATATTTGTACAAATTTGAAACGTGTGTGATAGGGTTGTTTGCTGTTAATAACAAACACTCGTTTTTTGTCAAATAGTAATCAAATAAATTTAACAAAATATTTGGTTTTTACCAAATAGTCTGATCTTAGCTTTAGATTGCAACATTATTTGGCGCAGCCGGTATCGACTGACTTTCAGTTGGATGAGAACTCAGTTTCCTCAAAGCTTTGAACAAAATTATATTGATCGCTATGCAGCTTGGCGCATTTTGCTAAGTTGGAATTGTGTCAATTTTAATAAGCGACTAGTTGCTACCACAGGGCAAAAAAGCTTATTATGCTGCATGCGAGATTGTAATTTTTGAGCAAAGATTGTATTGTCAAAAATATCTTGCCAATATATCTCGGCAAAAAGCTTAGAAGAGATATTGAAGACATAATTTAATATTCAAAGTGTAAATACATGAACGGCTATAAACGAATTTCGCCTGAAATTGGAATTGTGTCAATTTTAATTAGCGACTAGTTGCTACCCAAAACAGCCGATCAATTCATTAGCACGATTGTATGGTAAAACAGAGGTCAATATTTTTTAACGCCAGTAAATATTTTTATACCCAGCGTAAGCGGGGTATATTAGTTTTGTGCGAATCTTGTAACAGGGAGAACTAAGCTCCGGAGATATAGACATAAATATATAGAAATGATCAGGATCAAAAACTGAATCGATTTAGACATGTCCGTCTGTCCGTCCGTCCGTCTGTCCGTCTGTCCGTCCGTCCGTCCGTCTGTCCGTCCGTCCGTCTGTCCGTGGTCGGATCTCCTCCGAAACGGCTGAACCAATCAAGTCGAAATTAAGCACACAGGTATATCGGGATCCGAGCATGATCCTAAGTAAAAATGGGAGACATCTGCCCACTGCCACGCCCAGAAATGAATATAATGTGTTTTCAGTAAAATGCTTGTAACTTGCGAACCACTCAACACATTAAATTGATATTTGGTGTACTGGTGAACTACAAAAAGAGACATATCCTGGAAAAAAAATGGACGCCGCCCTCCGTGAGCCACGCCCACAAATAAGCCCACAAATAAGGGCTTATCGTAACTTTTGAAGTAAAAGGCGTAGAAGCTTCAAATTCGCAACATAGTTTGACCAAGGCGAATGAAAGGTGTAGGAAAAAATTGGATGTGGCTCGCCCACTGCCACGCCCACAAATGAAGATTTTTCGTAACTTCCGAAGTAAAAAGCGTAGAGGTTTCAAATTCGCAACATAGGTTGACCAAGGCGAATGAAGGGTGTAAGAACAAAAATTTATGTAGCCCACCCACTGCCACGCCCACAAATGTAGAATTTTCGTAACTTCCGAAGTAAAAGGCATAGAAGCTTCAAATTCGCAACATAGGTTCACCAAGGCGAATGAAAGGTGTAGGAAAAAATTTTATTTGGCCCGCCCAGTGCCACGCCCACAAATGAAGATTTTTCGTAACTTCCGAAGTAAAAGGCGTAGAAGCTTCAAATTCGCAACATAGGTTCACCATGGCGAATGAAAGGTGTAGGGTGTTGTATTACCAATGTTGGAGTATAAAATGTTAAAGCAAGAATTCATAAACGATTTTCTGGGTTGTTCAATTCTTCCGTTTTACTTGTTCTTACTTCGTTGGTTATATTACAACTCAGAGTTTATTACAATTCCAAAATTAAAATCAACTTAAAAATATTCTTAAAATTACTTAAAACTAGGTTCGCTGACGCGAACTCTGCTGCAGTCGCATTTCCCCGCTGCCGTCTTCTCTCTCAAGTTTCTGTTGACGTCTTCGTCTTTCGCAACTTTCTTCCACTCGCTTTGGACTTGCGTTCCAGTTCTTTATTATTTTGCTGGAATGCATTTTTGTCTTGCACTCAACTGCCCCCATTTAGACTTTTTAGGCCGTTGGTGCTTATTGTCTTCTTTTTCTGTTTTTGCTCAGTACAGTGGTTTCCCGATACTTGTGACATGATCACAACATTCCTCCCCCCTTTTTTTTAAAATGGATCCGCATTCATGCGGATCGGTGGAGTGGAGGTTGGAGTAGTGCTGGGAGGTGGTATCGCTATCTCTTTGTCTGGTAGCGAAGTTGAAAATTTTCTGAACCATTCGCTGGTTTTGTCTGTACCGTATCACATTTCGTATGCTTATTTCTTGCTGCCACCTGTTTATAATTTGATGACGCTTGCGTTCGGTGACCTTGGTTTTTGGTTTGTTTTGATTGCTGCTATCCTTGACTGATGACGAAATATTTCAGTCCAGTACGGTTGAAAACTTCCTGCACCCGACAATTATGTGCGGTGGGAGTTCGTAGACTGCCTTCGTCGTTAATGTCACGGATTTCGGCATTGTTTGTTATTGTGGTGTCGATGACGTTATCTTCGTCGGAACGTACACCAAACGGTTACGACGCAGGAAAGACCAACCCATTTTGCTTGAGGGTGGCCCACTGGATACTCCCGGTATCTGGATGAAAGAGCTGATGCCGCCTGCTGGATCCCTCGCTGCCGTCATAACTTCAACTTAAAATTAAGGTTTTCTATATACAGATTTTAATAGTTTCTCATATATAATTTTTTTTTTTTTATATTTTTTATTTATTTATTTATTTATTTTTTTTTTGTTTTTATAATTTTTTTTTTTATGGATATTTTTCTGGTTTTTATAATTTTTTTTTTCATTCTTTGTTGTTAATAAAATTTTTTTTTTTTAAACAGTTTTTTTTTGTGTTTGTTTATATATAATATATAAGTGAATAAAAAACTTAGGAGGAGCGTGTTATATTAATATGTTACATAAGTATGTAGAACTAAGCATGCCTATGTTACCCTACTATATTATGTATATAATATAACTTACCTTTTATACTTACCACTCATATGTTAACTAGTTAAAAGTACGTGTTATAATAAACAGTTGAATTATAGAACTCGAATAGTGCATACATGCTTTCTCGTCACCTCGGGACATAACATAAATAAATAAATAAAAAATAAAAAAAATATAAAAAAATCTATGTATTAAATATATTTATAAAATTTAAAAATGTACTTTTTTTTATTTTTTGTTGATGGCCTGAGTAACTAAATAGAATGAAAGGTAAGACTTTCACCGGTATAATTAAAATGTCCATGCTGAATTAAGCATTCCTTTTGGTACCGTAGAAACCCACTAGGGGTTTCTACCTGGGGGTACTCTTGAACGACTATGGACCAACGGACGTGAACAGATTATACGAACGAATGAACCGAATATGGGGAGTGCGCTAAAAATTTTTAGCAGGAGCCGCAGCGCACTCATGGCTGTGAGCTTTCGCAGCGGGTGGGATTGCTCCAGACTTCGGACCGTGACTGATAGGCGGAGTGAGGATATAAGGGGGATTTTGGTGTGCATGATTTATTCGGACAGTGGTATTTTGATAGCCCTTCTTTCTCGTTCTATGTAACTTTCTTTTCCTCCTTATATTTTTTTTTCAAATTTTTCAAGTTTGTTTTTTTTTTTTTCTATTTATATATGTATATAATTAGTCCTTAAATTACCCATATTCTCCCATTCTTTCTCGTTAGACGTCCAAGTTTCTGACTATTTCAATACATAATTTTCTTAACGCTAGCCTAAACGGCTGTCCTTTGAACTTAAAAATAATAAATTGAACTTAAAAATAAAAATTTGAACAAGACTTTATGTAACGTTAAATTGAATAATATTTAAATTCGACAAAACTTTTATTATTATATATATATTTTTTTTTTTTTGTGTTACGTTACGTTAAGTTGAATATAACAATAAAATAAACAAAACTTTACTTCGTCAAATTCCACATGTTTCATACAACTGGTCACCGATTCTACTTTTCTTCTTTTTCCCTATTGGGACGGTTTGTTTGTCGTTGGCCCTCTTCAGCGTTGTCATTTGACTCGAATTTTGCAACGAATAAATTATTGTAATAACTGAAACTTAGATAATATATATATACTGCACTTTTCATTTTATGGTTCAAAACAAAACAATTTGTGAGCATTTAAAATGTAGAATAACTATACTCATGGCAACGCTGAATGGTCGGGTTACAAAAAAAAATCAAAGCTGAAAGTAGTGAAAGGCAGTGCAACATGTGTGTATCTTGTATTGTAAAGTAAGAGGAAGGAAGCGATCACCGCTTATTTGAGACTATATACCGTTCGCTCTTCTCTTTCTGATCAGAAGCTTAACCGCTTTTGATACAGTTGTATTAACTTGAACATTTTCTGAATGAAAATGTTTGTTAATACGTTGTCTAAATAAGACACTTCTTGACAATTAATTCACCATCAACAATGAATGGATATTCATTGCTGCTGATTTTGCATACTTTTCTTTTTTTGTTTTAATTAATTTAAACCTGAACCGTCCTCTCTTTGCTGAAATAGCCCTTCTGAAAAGAAAATAAAAGAAAACGAAACAAACAAAAAAAATCAAAACAAAACAATGGATTTTTTGTTTGATCATCAGAACATTGGTTGACCACGAACTTGAATTGTTCACTGCTTTCGTTCGCTCCGAATGTTGTCGTAGGTCATGCTTAATGCAATTGCTGAAGTTGGCAATAAAATGAACAGAAAATAAATGTTAATAATAAAATCATAAAAAAATTTGTTTGTTTTGCCCACTTTTTTGGCTTCTTATATTTCGATAAAGGTAGTGAGTCAGTATACTCACGCGACAAATAAAAAAAATTTTTAATCTTTAACTCGTTTTAAAGAAGAATGACTTTTCTTGCCACTTTCTATCGACTCGATTCTTTTATATAAGTTGCTACATTTTCCTTTTATAGCTACTTTTTATTTATATAAAGAATGGGTTGTGCTAACCCATGTATTGGCCTAACCGTGCATTCGGGCATACCTTTTGTATAATGAGATATAATTTAAAAAAAAATTTTACACAAAAATTTTACATAAAAATTTACACACGAAAGTCGACAGTTGCAATGTGAAATGCACACCAATGTTTCTTACACATTTTGCAGTTGCTTCTTGGGTGCGTCTACGCTCCCTTTAAAGTTTCGTGATCTCACGACAAATTTTTTCACCGAATTTACGTGGTACGTTTTGTCTCACCCCCGGATTCGTACCGTAACGTTAACCGGGCCGGTTATCCCGGTGATGACAAAAGGACCATCCCATAGTGGGGATAGTTTGTTTTTTCGCGCGTGATTCTTAATCAGAACGTGTTCCCCTGCCTTGTACGTATTCTGTCGTACTTTCTTATCGTATTGTTTTTTCGATCGAACCTTCGCTTCGTCTAGGGCTTCCCTCGCTAACTCATGTGACCTCTGAAATTGGTACTTCATGAGTGACGGGAAGTCCTCTGTGTTATAAATCGGATCGACTTTTCTTAGTAAATTTGTAGGCATGTCCACCTCAAAACCGAAAAAAATTTTTGTTGGCGTTTGTCTGGTGGCGGCATGTGGGGTGTCGTTGTGCACGTACATCGCGTGACCCAACCATTGGTCCCAATTTGTATCGTCTTCTTTAGCGAAGTTTCGCAGGTAATCTGCGAGAGGCCGGTGGCTTCTTTCTAGCGCACCGTTGGCCTGTGGATGATACGGACTTGTGTGAAGCTTTTTAATACCAAGCATCTTACACACACTTTTGAATAGATTGGACACGAAATTTGTGCCGTTATCTGTGACCAATTTTAACGGAATCCCATATCGGGCTATAATTTCAGAAAAGAAAAGCTGCGCTATGGTGGACGCTTCCGTGTCCACCAGCGGTATGCATGTCATGTATTTTGACACGTCGTCTTGAAACGTTAATATATACCTATTTCCATTGCAAGTTACTGGTAATGGACCCACTATGTCCATGTATACCTTCTCAAACGGACGTGAAGCTGTGTCTGTAATCTGCATGGGGGCCTTATTTATTCTCCCTGCCTTATTTTTCTGACACTGTGCACACGCTGCAATGTATTCGCGGATCTCGCCCCGCATCTTTGGCCAACTGAATTGTCGCTTTATTCGACGGGTTGTGCTAGTGACACCCCTGTGCCCTCCTAGAGGCGAGTCGTGGAACTGGTAAAGGATTTCCCTGATCTGGTCCTGGTCGTTCAGGACTTGGACCTTTTCAGGTTTTTCGGCGGTATTCTTGCCCCCGGTTTCCCTTTCATTTGAATTATTTTTAGCTTGGGTCTGAGCCCTGGTGACTACGTTTGTATTTGCGTCGTCTTGACCCTGCGGAATCCTACTCAAGGCATCCGCATTAGCATTGTCCTTGCCAGGTTTATATGTGATTTCAAAATCGAATTCTGATAATTTGTGCCGGAATCTCGCCAAACGTGATGTTTGGTCCTTGAGGTTGGCTATTCCTTTGAGTGGCTTGTGATCTGTAACTACTGTGAAACTTCTGCCCAGCAGGTATGGTCTGAATACCTTGGTGGCCCACACAATGGCCAAAAATTCCCTATCAATAGTGGAATAGCGGAGCTCCGCTTCATTTAATCCCCTGCTGGCGAAATATAGCGGAAATTCTTCTCCCTCTTCCTCTTGAGACAATACTGCTCCTAAAGCACCCCCACTAGCATCAGTAGTCAGTCGGATTGGTTTCGAAAAATCTACGTACCGGAGTACTGGTGGATTAAGTATAATCCCTTTCAAACAATCGAGTGCGTCTTGGCACTCCATCGTCCACTTGAAACGCTCGCCCTTCCGTAGTAGTTTTGTCATGGGCAGCATGATTTTCGCGGCATTTGAAATGAATTTTCGATAATAATTAATGAAACCTAACACCCCTTGGAGCTCCTTTACATTTCGCGGAGCGGGCATGTTCTTAACACATTCCACCCTTCCCTGATCTGGGGACACACCCTTTTCGGAACAATGGTGTCCGAGATATACCACTTGCTTTCGTAGAAATTGGCATTTCTCGGTTTTTAGTTTCAGTTTGCTCTTTCTTAAAGCTTCCAACACTCTGGACATCCTTTCTTCGTGTTGCTTTAAATTTTTGCCATACACGACGATGTCGTCTAAATACACGAAACAATCTATTCCCTGCAAGCCTGTTAGTACGCTATTCATAATGCTTTGGAAAGTTGCGGGAGCGCCGGTTAGGCCGAAAGGCATACGCTTAAATTCGTAATGGCCTGTGCCCGTGCTTAAAGCTGTTTTTTCCCTATCTTTCACATCGACCAATACCTGATGGTACCCACTGGCCAAATTTAGGGTGGAGAAATAGCTACTCTGTCCAAGCTGGTCTAAGATTTCATCAATTCTAGGGATGGGAAACACGGTTTTCAATGTAACTTCATTAAGCTGTCTAAAATCTATTACAAGTCTCCACTTTTTGACAGTGCTGTCACCTGATTTTTTAGGTACCAAAATTATTGGCGAATTCCAGGGCGACTTGCTTGGAACGATGATGTCCTGCTTTCGCATTTCTTGAACCTGTTTGTTAATCTCCTCTCTGTGAGCCTCCGGAAGTCGGTATTGCCGTTTGTTAATAGGCGCCACCCCGAGCAGAGTAGGGATTTCATGTGTCAATACGTCCGTATACGTAAGTGGTTCTCCGTCTAACTGGAAAAGATCACTGAATGTCCTCACGATTTTTTCTACGAAACTCCTTTCTTCGTTTGACAAATTGGGATCTAGTTTTAGTACTTTCATTATATCTGTGGTCCTATTTTCTGATTGATTATTTGGGTTTTGGGGTAAAATTTCTTGATAGACGTCTGAGCTGGTGCAAAGGATTCTAGTCGGTTTAATGGATACTTCGCGATCCTGGGCATTGAGAATAGGTACATAAGCTATACCATTATTTACTCTCGTCAAGCTTTCTCCTATGAAGACGTTACTTTCGATCTCTTGTTTATTAACGATTATGTCTCCGTTCGCCGCAGCGACATGCACCCTCACTGCCTTTTTTGTACGTGCTGGCATTCTTGTCTGTTCTAATGTTCCTATCAGGTTTGTGCGATGGCCCTTTGTGAGAGCAAATCCTACTCTGTCTCCTGTGGGTGAATCGAGTAACAGCTCACTACGCCTGGTATCTATAACGGATCCTTGCCACAAAATATCTCTTCCTAACAGTCCATCTGCGAGAATTCCGGTGGTTACGTTGACTACGCCCTGCTCGGGCGCCAAATGTTGTATTACCAATGTTGGAGTATAAAATGTTAAAGCAAGAATTCATAAACGATTTTCTGGGCTGTTCAATTCTTCCGTTTTAATTGTTCTTACTTCGTTGGTTATATTACAACTCAGAGTTTATTACAATTCCAAAATTAAAATCAACTTAAAAATATTCTTAAAATTACTTAAAACTAGGTTCGCTGACGCGAACTCTGCTGCAGTCGCATTTCCCCGCTGCCGTCTTCTCTATCAAGTTTCTGTTGACGTCTTCGTCTTTCGCAACTTTCTTCCACTCGCTTTGGACTTGCGTTCCAGTTCTTTATTATTTTGCTGGAATGCATTTTTGTCTTGCACTCAACTGCCCCCATTTAGACTTTTTAGGCCGTTGGTGCTTATTGTCTTCTTTTTCTGTTTTTGCTCAGTACAGTGGTTTCCCGATACTTGTGACATGATCACAACAAGGGAGATAATTTATTTTGCCCTCCCACTGCCACGCCCACAAAAAGAGAAGCAAATTATAGTGCGCTCATAACGTCGGGACGCTGGGTATTTCAAAGTCGGGCTTGACCGACTTTAGCTTTCTTACTTGTTTTTTTTTTTAATCCTGGCGTCTGGGCAGAATTATTGAAATAATTTTTGTTTTAGAAGAATCGACGGTAGCAGTTACCAAGCACAAGAAAATTAAGTCAACGATTACACCAAGCAATGTGGCGCAGAATAAATAAAATTAAAATAGTTTTCAATAGTTCCCAGGAAACCAACACATCAATCAACACATTCAACATTTCAGAAGGAAAGAATAAATAAAACGAAAATGGTAAGTAAAAATTTTTATTTGATTTAATTGCTCGGAGTCCTAAGGTTTAATCCTTTTATTTAATGTTTTGAATCCTTAGGTCTAAACAGAATTTTATATATCCTAACTTGAAACTGACCCATGCTTCCGACGTCGTGGCCCGTGGGTGAGTACGCTCGCAGAAGAACTCCTCTTCCAGTTGTCGAAGCTTCGTTTATATAGATCAATATTGCTGATCTTGCAGTATTTAATATTCCCATGATCCGCGATCGACGTCGATTCTTCCCGAACATAATGCATAATCTTGACCGCGACCTTCACCTGTAATTGTACCAACATTGCCATACTGTTGTTGTTGCCTTTACTTCCGTTAACTTAGTGGAGCTGTTGTTATTTCCAGCGATCGGATTGCAATTGTGCATTCGCTGTACCAGTGCTAATGTTTGTCAATCGTGCATAAACTGTGACTGTGTTGTTGTTGCTAGCTGTCGCCGTGCAAGTGCATGCACCGTGTATGTGCTTAATGTTCTTGTAATTTCCAGCGATCGGGTTGCGCATATGCTTATGCTCGTGCTGGTGTTGTTGTTGTAGTAGCCAAACTGTCTCTGTCAGCGGTTTTTGCTGGCCGTTGCTTTTCAGTAGCGTTGAATCACCTTGACGAAGAAATTCATGATTGCAAGTCACTGCCTTTTGTTTGCAGTTTAAGGTGACCACATGTGAGTTTGGGAGAGACTCACATTATTATATATAAAAACCAAAATGGTATTAAATTTAAACCTTAGTTTTTACTGTGAAGAGCTCAACGTAGAACTGGTTAAAACAGAGTTCACAAATATCAAAGAAAAATACTTCAATAAATTGCGCAGACATGCAAATCCACTTAACCGTGGGTTATCGAACACATCGTACTCTTCGAGATTGAAAAGAAATGACCGCCCCGCAATTATAAATCGTTCTATAACAGCAAGTGCATTCCATGCACATCCATCAACTCAGCTTTCCTAGTTGATCGTCAACTTGGTGTATGCACTCCATGCACCCTTACAATCCTCGCACATCCATCATTTCAGTTTTCCTAGCTGATCGTCAACTCGGTGGGTGCACTCCATGCGCATTTGCAATCCACGTATATCCATCGACTCAGCATTCCTAGCTGATCGTCAACTCGGTGTGTGCACTTTATGCACCCTTGCAATCCACGCACACCCTAGCTGCTTAAAATAATCGTTTCCGCAAACAACACCGTCAATATTATTCACACATCAGCAAAGCCTACACTCGTAGGATCTGTGATATCCGATGTAGTATCTATTATATCCGCAATTGATATAGGTCCAATTGCAAGATATCATAGATTCTACGACAGCTTTGCTGTGGTTTCTACGATGAGGAATGTCATTGAATTAAACGATATATAACGTTGATTTAACGATATTCCATCGCGGGATCTATCATATTCCATGATGTTAGTAACTACGACATCAAATCATAGATTGGTTGAACTTACTTTCTGTTCCCAGTATTTTGACCTTGAAATTTGCTTGTCTCCATTTTTCCACAAATTCTTTTCTCCGTGACAGGGTTCGGAACTCGGACCTTCCAGATTACAAATCTAGCACACTTAAACTTAGTGCGCCGTAAACCAAGATAGAAGACGTCTACACGTCTAAGGGCCCTAGAAGGGACATTGAAATCAATTAAATTAAGCAATGCAGGACAATCCATCCTTTCACTGACAATGTCTGCAATAAAGATTAGCGAAATTATAGCGCGTCTAGTCTCTAAGGATTTCAAACCAATGAGCATGCACCGTGCATAGTAAGGCGGAAGATGATCTCCAAAATTCATGGAGCGTAAAGCAAAACGCGAGAAGGACTTTTGAACACGTTCAATGCGTTCAGTGTGCGAGGCATAGAACGGGTTCTAAATAATTGCTGCATATTATAATTTTGAGCGCACTAAGGATATGTAAAGCGTTTTTAGAGTGTAAGGATCTAAACAGTTTTTTGAGTTCCTTTTAACAAATGGAAGCATTGCGTATGCTTTTGGAACAATATAATTAATATGTTGGATAAACGTGAATTTCCTGTCAAAGACAACACCCAAATCCTTGACAACATCTACGCAAATGAGTTGGAAACCACCCAGGACGTAGGAAGTTTGAATTACGTTATCTGATTTAGAAAAAATCGTATATGCACATGTTGCCAAATTTAGGAACAAATGATTCTTAACTAGGGGATTCGATCCCGACGCTTTTTTCTAGTCCCGGGATTTCGGGATTACCTGCAGAAAATTTTCGGGATCCCGGGATAGTCCCGGGATTCACGAAATATAATTAAAAACCAGAAAATAAGCTTTTTAAAATTATTTTATTATACGTAGCATTATACGTATATAGTAGTTCTGATAATATAAAAAAAAACAAAATAAAAACCCTTCGGTTAAAAAAGTAAATTCATTCTATTCATACATAACAATAAACGATATGAACGAGCTTAACGAATAGTTAACGTGAACAGACTAGGTATGATTTAAAAGTACCAAAAAACCTTAAATTCTATCTTGGTTGCGAAAATAATATCTTAGAAAGAGTAATGCATCCAACGATTCGTCTCCAAGTCTGCTTCTTAGTTTATTACACATATATGCGCACGCTGAAAAAGCTCGTTCGGGCTCAATGGAAGTTGGAGGAATTGTTAACAAATATTTATAAGCGTTTTCCAAATAATAGCCTCGATTGCAATTTGCCTCAAACAGATTAATTTCTTGAGAAATAAGTTGAGAAAAATTTTTTTCAATGCTTGACTCTTGAGACAACGGTTTCATGATGTTTTCTTTTTCAATCTGAAGCTTTTCTTTTAACGCTTTGTTAGTTGATTCACCTGTAGGTTCAATTTGCAAGTTGAGATTCTGCTCTACTATACAAGTATTGTTATAAACTTCCTTTTTGTTCAACCTTTGAGTTAACGATATAATCTGTCTCTTGATTGTGCTCTTGCTTGTACTTAAAAAAAAGTCATCATCCAAACTATTACTTTTATTATGACGATTTTGTAGATAACATAATACGCCACTTAGCGCATTTTGCCGACGATCTTTTAAGCGGTCCAATAATTGTTTTTTGAATTTTGAAGCCAAAATGGAATTTTTGTCGCTCAGTTGTTTGAAAAGAAACTTAAAAGTAGCATCAGCAGTGCACAAATTTGCATCAGAACGACAAAGCGCTTCTAGGGCTAATGCAACCGGGGCTAAGACGCCGATTATCTCATTGATGAGATCAAAATCTGATTTTTCAAAGTGCACAGGTCTATTTAGGTCTATGAGTGCTTTTTGAACGCTGTTTTTTATAAGAGCAAAACGCTCCAGCATTGTGAAGAGGCTATTCCACCTCGTTTTGCAATCCAGCAGTAAATTAAGCTCTCTTCCGTGCTCTTTTTCTACATATTTTTGAAGAATGGAATCATTCTTCGAGGATGTTCTTTTGAAATTAACAGCCACTCTGCGAACTTTTTGTATTACGTCTTTTATATTCCGCTCACTCGTTAACCCTTTCAGACACGCTTCCAAACCAATCGTGCTAAAAATCTGAAACTAAGCACATATACTAATTGTGGTCTCCTGAACACAAATATACCAAAAAAATTTACCTAGGACCTCCTGTTTGTCTGTAAGGACATGTCCCATGTTATGATATGGGGCGTGAATCTGCCCAAAGGCTGGCACTGCGGCCCAGATGACCTATTGTGCCAAGATTCACTATTTTTATGAAAAGCCCCTCATAGCTCTCCTAATAAAGTCCAGAATCACCTCTGGAGAAGAACTCCTAATTTGTCCTAATGACAGAAATTCCGAATGGAATACATTTCTTCTGTGATGTATTAAGGCAGGACATTCACAAAGAATGTGCAAAGTTGTTTCTTCGTCTTCGAGGCATAATCTGCATTCCGAATTATCGGAAAGGCGAAGTTTGTGCAGGTGATACTTAAGCCCAGAATGGCCAGTAAGAAAACCCGTAAGCAATCTTATGCTATCTTTTGAAAGCTCAAGAATATTGGAGTAAGAGTAAGGTTTTATAAGCAATTTACTCTGCCTCAGTCCGGGAAAGTCGTCCCAGTACACAAGGCGAAGGAGATTTTCTTTCTCTCTGATTTTTTCTCTGATACCCGCCCAGTTCATCCCACAAAAAGGCTGAGGACCGATAAAAGGGGTGTTTGATGCCTTTCTTGCTAGACTATCAGCTAGCTCATTACCATCAATCCCCGTGTGACCAGGGACCCAAAATAAATCAACTTTATTGCGTGTCGCTAGTTTCTGAAGTAGTCCAAAGCATTCGAGGACTTGCTTTGACTTAAAAGCCCAAGATGATAGGGCTTTAATAGAGGCCTGATTGTCAGAAAATATGACAATCCTTTGGCCCACGGGGTTTTTGCTGATTATGGATCTTACGCATATATTTATTGCATGGATTTCGGCTTGGAAGACACTAGGCCATATGCCTATAGGTTCCGATATACTTGTGCCTGGTCCATATATACCTGCACCAGTCCCGTTATCCATTTTTGATCCATCGGTGTACCAAATCAAGCTTTTGGGGTCAAGCTGAGGGCCTCCATTCGACCACGTTGACCGGGATGGGAAGTGCACTTTGAATTTTCTTCCAAAGTGGAGCTCTACGTCAACAAAATCACTCACGCAAAGTGGTATTTTGTTGACTCCAAACCATTTCAAGATCGTTTGATGACCATAGTCAGGAAGAAATTGTTTGGTTGGTATCTTCAGCCTAATTGCACAAAGTGCAGCTGATGTTTGGGTGTGAATGTGCAAGGGAGTCAGCCCAACAATAGCTTCAAGTGCTGCTGTAGGGCATGTCTTCATCGCACCGGTTATTAAGAGACACGCAAGTCTCTGAAGTTTTGAACACATGGTAATGGATTTAGTTTGCGTGACCTTTTGCCACCAGACTAGACACCCATATGTGAAAATTGGACGTACCACTGCCTGGTAGATCCAGAAAATTATTTTGGGGTTAAGGCCCCAAGTTTTTCCTATACAAGACCGCGTTACCCATAGGGCTCTTAGTGCTTTAGTATAGGCTTTTTCAAAATGAGTGTTCCAATTTAGTTTGCTATCGAGGATAAGTCCTAAATATTTTACTTCGTTGGAATAGGGAATGTTGAAATCACCTAGGAAGATAGAACCCAAGTTCAACTTACGTTTCAATGTAAAGGGAACCACGACAGTTTTCCGCGGGTTTATTGCAAGCCCTTCACCCTCACACCACGTCACTACGCGTCGAAGGTGTCCTGCCATAATCTCGGACAGACAACTATCGTGTTTTCCGGACACTGTAATTACAAGGTCATCAGCGTAACCAATGGCATCACAACCATTATTTTCTAAGTAAATTAGCAGCTCGTCGACAACCACTGACCACAGTTAAGGAGACAACACCCCTCCCTGTGGGCAACCTTTGACAGCACTCACCGCTATCGTGCTGTTGCCTAGAGTCGACTTAATTTTTCTGTTTCGAAGCATAACCTCAATCCAAGATATGATGTTGGAATTGATATTCCTATTTCTTAGAGCATTTGTTATTGAGCCATAGCTCGTGTTGTCAAATGCTCCTTCTATATCCAAGAAAGCGCACAGAGCAGTTTCTTTGTTATAGTGGGCTTTTTCAATTTTACACACAAGGCTGTGCAAGGCCAATTCGGTTGATTTCCCTTTAGAATAAGCGAATTGAGTGCGATGCAGGGGTTGACTATTCAACAATTCCGCACGAATGTAACGATCAATTAATCGTTCCATAGTTTTCAGCAGAAAAGATGTGAGACTTATTGGTCTGTAAGATTTCGCATCTTCAACATTTTGGTATAAAGACCACTTTAACTTCTCTCCATGGTTTGGGTATATACCCCCAACAGAGACTAGCCCGGAAGAGGGCGATTAGTGTTTCAGAAAGGACGTCTATGCCGTTCTGAAGGAGAGCCGGAAAAATGTCGTCTACCCCCGGAGACTTGAGTGGACTGAAAGAACTTATAGCCCATCTCAGTTTGTCAGTGTCAAATATGAGGCCTGACAGAGACCTGAGTCTGCTGTGAGGTTGCTCATAGTTTGCAACATGATTTACGTCAAGGTCGTCCCCTACGATCGACCCGGGAAAATGTACGTTTAGCAAGTGTTGTAGTGTTTCACTGCCGTTTGTTGTATAGAGGCCGTCACTCTTTTTCAAAAGACCAATGTCGTTTGTAAGAGCTTTCCTCAGAACTTTATGTAGGCGAGCCGCCTGTGGGCAGTCGTTGATGCTGCCGCAGAAGGTTCTCCAGGAAGTCCTTTTCGATTTCCTAATTTCATTATTATATGTGGTCAGGGATCTTTTATAGGTCTCCCATTTCCCTGAACGCTTCGCTGCGTTGAAAAGCTTCCTAACCTCCCTACGCATATCGTTAAGCCTGTTGTTCCACCACGGCACATCCCGCCTGGAGTGACGTGGTTTGACTTTACAGGCCTCCTGATGGGCGAGGGAGATCGCCAGATTTAGTTGATTAGCTGCCACATCCAACTCCTCAACAGAGTTCATAGTGTTGATCAGCAAATCAGTCTTGCTGGCTAAGGATAGCTTGTAAGCACTCCAGTTAATGTGCTTACTTAAGATGGTATCATAAGTGTTCTGTCCTGGCAAATCAAAAAGAATATGCTGGTGATCAGATAAGGAAATATCCTTCGAGACTCTCCAGTTAACAACATAATTGGAGATAAATTGGCTAGATAAAGTGAGATTAAGTACCTCTTTTCTAATGGAGTTAATAAAGGTGGGTTCTGAACCCTTGTTCAAAATGCTAATGTTGTTGCCCATGAGGTATTCCAACAACATTTGTCCCCGGTTATTAACCCCAGTACTACCCCATACGGTGTGATGCGCATTGGCATCGCAACCAACAATAAATTGTAAGTTATTTGAAAAACAATAACTTACCAATTTTTTAATTGGTTCAGGTGGAACTTCTTCGACATCGCCCGGGAAGTAAGCCGACGCTATGACAATGTCCGGGGTGCCGCACTCAGTAGGGGCCTCAAACATAGCCGCCACCAAGTCCCTTTGTATAAATTCTGGAATAGGAATGCAATTTGTACCATTTCTGACCATTAATGCAGTCCGTGGCATTTCAATGTCACGTTTATAGATCAACTTACATGATTGATGTTGTAGGCCACACACCTTTCTTTCGACTACCCATGGCGCCTGAATGAGCGCTATGGTTAGTCCCTTCAAGGCGAAAGTCCTGCATAAGGTGGCCGACGCTCCCTTTGCGTGATGCAGGTTCGCCTGGAGCACGCTTATTGTGCTCATTTAGGTGCCTTCGTCGCACCTAGAGAGACAGCGACTTCTCTCTGAAGTCGTGCCCTCCGTGGCCCCTTGTTAGTGGGACGCTCCTTCGGCGTTGGCGCCCGCTTACCCACAGGTGGTCGCAAAATGCCTTGGCGAATGGCTGCCGCGCTTGTAGATGGCAGCTCAGAGGTTGGTGCCGTCTGCTCCGGTGCAACCTTAGTTGCAGCCGGTTTACGCTGTTGAACCTTCTGTTCAACCGATCCTGCAGCCTGCTTCGCACCTCTGTCGTTGATGCCTTTCAGCAACAACTTCAAGTGTGTAAACCTGTAGGCAATTCTGCCGTTCTGTTCGACCAGTGTCGACCAGGAAGCGTCGTCGATTGCCATGACCAGGTGGAGCAACGAACCCTCAGCGGTCCTTTGCAACACCTTCCAGGTCTTTGCCTTCAGCTTGTTTTGAGCTTCAATGGTAGCCAAGATCATCGAGCTCTCAACGTCGCAGCTGTGTGGGAAATAACCCCGCACAAGGTGTGACCTTGGGAGCTCCGTCTCCTCCACCACTTTGCACTCAAAACCAGCCTTGTGCAAAATCTGACCTGCATTCTTTCTAACCCACCCAGCAGTAGGTTCATTAGAGCAGACCAACATGAGCCAGCCCGTGCGAGGAAAACAGCCTTCAAATTCAGGCTTAACCTCGTCCGAGCTGAGCTCAATGGCGGTCGCAATAATGGCCTCTTGTAGCTGTGCCACCTGCACGCTACTAAGAGGACTGCTGGCTAAGTCAAGAGGGACAAACCCTAGTTTGATCCCCTTGGCCCGACCAGCCACCTCGCTGAAAGTGGGCTTAGAGTGCCCCTGCCCCGGATTGGGCTTGGGTTTCTTGCCCAATGGCGTGGATTTTTTGTCCGAGAGCGCCCGTTTTACGGGTGCTTTCGGCTTCAAATCTGCGACCTTGTCGAGGGCAGCTTCCCTAGAGAGACCTTGGCTCAGATAGAGCTTGAAACGCCTCTTTTGGGCGGAAGTTAGCTTAACAAATTCCTGTTGGCCTTGTAAGCTAACTTCCTCCAGACCGTCATTGACGAGAGTAGCTCCAGAACGATCCGAACAGATGCTAACCTCGTCAATGTCAGCTGGAGCTGCGTCGGACACGTCTGTGTCTGTGCCGCTCAACTCGCTCAATTGTCGAAAACCGGCATTTTCCACAATTGTTGCTTTCTCGCAGATGTGCCCAGCAGCGCCATCTGCGTTGTTACCTTTGTCCTTAGACCCTATGGTCATAAGGACGTCATTCACTGGCTGCCCGGCAGCAGCAGTGTTTGATGCTGTAAGAAGCGCATCAACCCCTTTTGAATTTTTTGAATTTTTTTCCATGTGATTCCCACGAGTAAAAGGGAAGTAAACAGTCACCGTCGGCAGAGCCCTTGTACCGACGGAAGGCTAATTAAAAGCGGAGGTCGCCCGGTATCCGCAGTTCGCTATTACGCCGCTCTACCCCGCGACCAAGTGCTGCAGGCATAGCTGTTCCACCGCAGCTTAGGGGTTTTTTTTTGGTCTCGTACATTCTGCTCATTCAAATCTAAGCTGTCACCCTTTACGCTACTAAACACTTATCAAAAACAATGTCACTCATTCCCTCCTTGCAAACCCAGGGTGTTTTCCTTCACCCCCGCACGACTGTCGGCGGACAGAGTTTGGCAGAGACATGACCGTACCAAACACTGTCCATTGGTCTGATAGACAGACGCACTTCCTCTTAGGAGGCTGACCAATTAGCTAGCACCTCAGCGACGGTCCCTGCCGTTCGCCTGCTCCCTGAGACGCTGGATGTTAATAGCCATTCAGACCTGGCTAGCTAGCCCCCTCCCCACTACCTACAGAACAAATACAAACATAAACTACAGACAACACAAGCTACCTTAACCTATCGGTAGATCTTGGTTGTACTCTCCGATCCAGATACCAATCTGACTGACCCCAGGACCCCATGAGAGTGCTGGTGTCATTCATTTCGGTGTGGCTCGGGTTGTAGCTAAGCCCCTACACCACGACAAGGTGCCTACCTAGTAGGAGTCCCATATATGGGACCATGTTACTCTGGGTACTACGTTTTACTTTCTGGGTGTATGTGAAGCAATTGTAAAGAAAACTTAAATTTATTTGTTCTATTTATTTATTTTACTTTTTTTTTATAAATTGAGTCAAAAACATGTGTTTGTTTTATATTTTATAGAAAACATTTACTTATGAAATGAAAAAGTGACGGTGTGTATGGAGAAAACTTGAGATCATATAAAAAAATGCAAATATATTTGCTTGAAACTATTACATTTCGTGGAAAGTGGTAAAGCAATTGGCATTACGTTTCAAGCAGAGAAAGACGTTGCATTTCTTGCAGATGATAAATGTTTTTTTCTTACAACCAGGCATTTTACATCTGCCATTATTTTCAGCGTCAACAAAGCTAGGCATGTGCAAAATATTGTCGGTTCTCACTTCTATTGGAGGAAGCTCTTGACTTTTGAACCGTTTCGCTTTTGGTGTATCGTTGTCAACGTCAGGAGGGAGGTTAATGGGTGAAGGCTGGAGTGAACTTGTTGGCGTGCGTGATGGTCTTCCTCGACACTTGGGTGAAGGGAAGATGGTATTCGGTTGATTTATTTTCGCAAGACAATTAGCGACATCGACTCGAAAATTTAGAGAGTCTAATATAAGCTTTTGAGGTACAGAGTTATCCTTACAATCCTTTTTGTATTCCATCCACGCGGCAGTTAGTGCTAGATCTATAAAGTGCATTATTACGCGCAAAGTCCATTTTCCTGAACGAATATTGATGCGATAATATTGGATCATTTGGTCTAACAAATCAACACCACCCATGCTTTCATTGTAGAGTTTCACTACTTCAGGACGGTTCACTTCAACGTATGTTTTAGTAGTTTTGCACCATCTATTTGCCTTATCAGCCGCACCAATTCCAACAAAATTTGAAGCAAGATTTACCACCTTATTGTCAAGCCATCTTGTAAAAATTACTTGACCATTTTCGCTTATGCACTGTGCACTTGACCCACGTCCTCGTTTGGACAAAGTACTTGAATCAGGTAGTGGAGGATTTCCAAATCTGTTCGCTCGTACCGTACCAGCGGCAAGAACATGCCTTTTCAACGATGTTTCAAAAAGTTGAAAAGATGGGAAGTAGTTATCGAAATATAGTTTGTGGCCTCTTCCTTCTTTTGGTATACGCTTCGCGAGCTCTAACACAATTGTGGATCCACTGTAAATATTTTTCATCAAGGTTTCATTGAGCGGATTAGTAGAACTTTGGTATACTATAAAATCAAAAGGCATTCCACTTTTTCCGCAAAGGAAATAAACTTTTATACCCCATGGACATGGTTTGCCTTTTATATATTGCTTAGCCATGAATTTTCCTTTGAATGGGATAATTTGCTCATCCACGCATAAGTTTTCTTCCAGGGGCAACTTCAGGAGTCTTTGGCGTACTTGATCAATTATTGGTCTCACTTTGAAAAGCCTGTCATTACATCCGTTTGGGTGGGAGTTTATATCTGTCAAGTGAAGATGATTTCGTAGGGAAAAAAAACGGTTAACAGACATATTGTTTGAAAAAAAGGGAATTCCCCAGCGGTTTTCATAGTACATGCGAACTCTCGGAAGCTTGAAACAACTCATCATAATATGCTGACTGAACAATACTCGAATTTCGTCCGGGGTGGACGGTTTGAAAGTGACATTTCCTAAGAAAAAAAAATTGTAAATCAGTACAAAAAACCATATGGTGTTATGGCATACCTTTTTGAACAGCATACATATTTGTATAATATGAAGTCGTAGAAAAAAACGTTGAATCATAGTATTTTTCAAAATACGAATACGGTGATCCCACCTCCGAGTTTACGTTGGAACAAACATAAAATTCGTCTTCCCTTGGATGACGAAACCATCTCTTCTTCCATTTGATCGCCTTCTTCTTTGTGCATACAATATCTGCAAACTCTCCCGGCGAAACATCAAGAATATCGGCCAAACTTACACCTAAAACACCCAGATCATTTGTGTGAATCGTGTTTTCCACCGTAACATCCAAAGCTTCTTCATTTGGGTCGTCTTCGATATCCAACTCATTTTCTGCATATTTCCTACCAGCAGCCCCTACTGAATGTTCTGCAACACGCACTTGTTCCACCGCAAAGTCAATAGGCTTGTCGCTAACATCTGGTTCTACCTCAGATTCGTACTCCAAGATCGATAATATTTCTTCTTCGCTTAGATTATTATTAAATTTACGCGACATTAACCTTCAAAAAATTTTTTTCAAGTGAGCTTCGTTCTTGCAAAAACACTTAAAACAATTACCTTCCAGTACTTTTGTCCTTTTTAAGGGACGTGTATATTTTAGGCTCTAAAGCTGTTGTTGAGCAATATTTTTAGCTTATATTTAGCAAAATCACTAAGAAATATCCACCCACTGTCTAATTAATTTTTATTTATGGCTATCTTACCATAAACCCTTTAATTTTTATGTGCGAAAATGATACCGCTATGCGAATAAGTCCCAAATTCCAACATCTTACTTCTGAATGAATATTAATATTCATATATCTTTTATTCGAATTGGATGTCCACTCATCGAAACTCAAACTGAACCATTGTCCTTTGTTTTTTAAATCAGATAATTCCGATTTTCTTCGTAGTTTTATCATCTTACTGTAATTTACAACACGATTACGAATTGTTGAAGCAGCTTTGGGTAAATCTGAGTAACCTTTTGACAAAAGCAATGCTCTTAAATCTTTCGAAGTAACGAAAACGCTAAAAGGAAACCCGTCGAGTGCAATCATTCGTGCTAAAATATCGTCGAGAGAGTCCTTTTTCCCAAAATAGTTTGCTACTGAAGCACTTTTTCGTTTTAAAGGTGGCTCTTCAATATTAAGTTTGGCTAGTTGACGAAGACGCAGAAGTTACCTTCACGGAATGTTTTGAAGATAGATGCGTATGTAAACCTTTTGTCGATCCACCAAGGATTTTCAATATAGCTGAGCAATGCTTACATTGCGCTGTATTACCATCTTTAGCGATTAGGAAGTGACTCCACACTGATGAAACATCACCATACTTTTTATGTTTAACATAACAACGTTCCTAGAATAAAGACATTGTTTACCACGTCTACTTTACCCTTAAAAACAAAGCCACATCGTAAGTTATGCACAAGAATCATTAAAAGATTAATTACTTACCCGATCGTCGGCGCAAACATACAAATACGGATTTGATCAGCAAAAGCTATAATTATGTTTGAAAATGCTTAGGCGGGATTCAGGTGATTGTTTGATTTGATCAGCTGGAGCTATCGTAACGCTTAAGCGACACTCAGACGATCGTTTATGTATGAAAGCATGTGCGATGAAAAACAATGGTGTTAAAAGAGCTTTGGGCTTACATGGGAACTTATGTATGAGGACTTTTCAATAAAATTTAAAAATTTTTCAGCTATGTATCAATCCCGTAAATCCCGGGATTTGTGAAATTATATCCCGAAGTTTTCGGGACTGAAAAATGGACGGGATCCCGGGATTTCGGGATTCGGGATCCCGGGACCGAATCCTCTATTCTTAACACCCCAAGCATGAAAGTTATTAAGATCCGATTGTAAGTTTGAGGAGTCTGCCAAGCCATTGATTTTGCTTATTTAACAAAATAGAATGGGCTTCCTTGTCGAAAGCCTTTGAAAAATCCGTATATATTAATTACGTCAACTTGAGACCCTTGAGAAAAAGCAGAGAAACGAAACTCAGCCAAAACCGTTAGATTAGTTACAGTAGATCTGCCCGGAACAAAGCCATGTTGATATGGTGATATATAGCTTTTTAGTGCAAAGAACAATTTGTCTTTAACAATTGATTCTTTTAATTTACTCACATTTTAAAGTTTAGAAATTGGTCTATAGTTAGCAATATCATTTTTGTTACCCGATTTAAAATCGGTGTTGTAAGAGCTTTCTTCCAGTCACCAATAAAAGCACCAGATGAAAAAGATTTATTAAAAATCAATTTCAATGGCGTAGCTATAGACAGGGCACAATTTTTTATCAGAGTACCAGAAAGCCCATCAATATCTAGTTTTGTAGAGCTAATAATTTTAGAAATGGCGGATAAAATATCAACATCCGCTAAGATTAATGATCCGAAATCCAAAGTGGACACATGATCAGATAAATCAAGCACGCTGTCAACAGCAGGCTCAAAATTCGAATTAAAAGAGCTTGCGAATAGGTTACATGATTCTACCACTGAATCAGAAGTAAAATCATTCCAAAACAACATTTTAGGGATATTTGAGCTAGTTTTTTTTTGAATATACGAACCGCCAAAACTCTTTTGGGTTGGATTTTATGTTGACTTCAAATTTATAAATATACTGTCTGAATAGAAATTTAACCAGAAAATTAAATTCACGCATGTCATGCCTGTATTTGTAGAAGGAGCCAACATTTCCTGTGACAAGATATTTTTTATAAAATTTATTCCTTAAGTTTTTTAACTTTTTTACTCCCGGAGTAGCCCAAGGTATTCTATTATTTTTATAGATAATACGGGGGATTAATTCATTGAACACATTCTGAAGAATAGATTTAAAGCAATTAAACGCACCGCCAGTGCATAAGTACTCAAACTCACATTCCCAATCAACGCTATTGATTAGAAAATAAATTGCTCAAAATTACAATTTTTATAGTCATAAGAAGTAGGTAGAAGTAGAACATTTGCGATCTTATGCGGCAAGAAGTCGTAAAAAACAAGATTTAAAGAAAGCGGAAAATGATGCATACTGTCTGAGGAAATGGCAAAAACAGCCTTCGATATAGTACAGTTTACACTAGCACAAATAAATATAATATTAGATTATCTTAAAACTTTAAGTAGAGGCGATGATGTGGTTGACGTACCAACCGCAATATACATCGAGCCACCAAATGATGGCAATATATCTGGTGAGGATGATGCGGAAGAGGAATCTGGTGGTATACCAGACAATGTTTGACCCGCTCAACTAAAAAGCGGCTGCGAAATTGTGTTTAGTTGTGGTCGACATATTCAAATTTTCGACGTGGAGGAAGATGAACTTAGAGGTATGTTGGTTACCAATTTTATGTTATGCATTACTTTAATTATTTACTTATTAATTTGTTAGCTCAAAATGATTTCAATGATTTACCCGAATATCTTGAGGATATCTTTCGAGACGAACAACCATCAACATCAACAAAAACTAGTTCACCGAGTAAAAAACGACTACGTAAAGTGCAGCCAAAAGCATCAAATGTTGAATTGCCTCCAGGAAATAAAGCAACAACATTCGAATGGGTAAAAGACGATACTCCATCTCTTATACCAATATTTCCTGCTGAAAATTACGCAGACTGCCGTCGTATTCTGCCTCATCAGCAGTTTGAAAAGTTTTATGATGACGATCTACTAACTCACATTTGCGAACAATCTCCATGGTATGCGATCGGAAAAAATAAACCTTATCCCAATATAACAGTCGAAGAGCTTCTGGCATTTCTCGGCAAATTATTTATAAAAGGCTACAACTATCACGCTTGCTTTAGAAATTTGTGGAGCTAAGATGAAGACACTCGCAACAATCTCGTTAGCAACACCATGCGTCGAAGTAGATTTCAAGCATTACTACAATTTTTTCACTTCGAAGACAACTCTAAATCATCTTCTCGCGAGGGCCTTAATCCCGATAAGATGTGAAAATAACGTCCAATCACCGACCATCTCAAAGCCAAAATGATTGAAAATTTTCATGCCGAGCAAAATCTGTCATATGATGAAAGCATGATAGCTTATTTTGGTAAGCATGGATATAAAAAGAAAACCGTTGCGATTTGGCTTCAAAGTTTGATCCCTTTGTACTCCATCAGGCTATATGGTTAACTTCGAAATTGATTAAGGAAAGAATCGTTGTTCAAACAAAGAGTATGAAGTGAAATTTGGAAAATGTGCCGCTCCTTTAGTGAGCATGATCGATGATTTTCCCGATACGTTGAAAGCAATGCCTTTTTCGTTTTATTTTGACAACCTTTTTACGAGTTATCCTTTATTAGATAATTTAAAATCATGCGGGTATAATGCAACAGGAACAATTCGCGAAAACCGTATTCCAGAAAGCTGTCCACTGGCACATAAAAAACATTTATTAACTACAGGAAGAGATCATTCCGAATCGATAATGGTAAAGCGCACGGGCATTCGCTTGGTGAAGTGAAAGGAAAATAATATTGTGTGTATATTGTCCACCACTTTTGGTAAAAATCTCAAATCGATGGCACAGCGATATTCGAAGGAGAGCAGAAGCAAGATAAAAGTACCCCGTCCTTGCGCCATCACGGAGTATAACAAATATATGTTGTGGAGTCGATCGTTTGGACCAAAATGTGGCCCAATATCGAGTCGCGTATAAAGGGAAAAAGTGGTGGTCGCGCATTTTCACTTGGCTGGTTGATACATGTTTTCAAAATGCTTGGCAGCTTCATCGGAGATTACAGCCGAAAATGTCACAGCTTGAATTTCGAAGACAATTGGCAGTTTACTACTACAAGCACCACGGTACCAAAGCCAAATTTTCTGGTCCAATGTCTAGCCATAGATACGCCCAACAATCTGGTCGAGTGAAACACATCCTCCGGTATGATCAGGTGGGACATTTTGTGGTCCCATCAAACCGTAATCGTTGTACTGGGGATCGTTGCAAAGTAAATGGGCGTGCAGCTTGCAAAAAATGTGACGTTGGACTTTGCGTCAATTGCTTTGCGAACTATCACACAAAAACTTAAATAGCTATAGGCTCCATCTACACGATGCAAGTTTTCACTTGGCAAGTCACTTCTGCAAGTACTTGGCAAGGAGATTGCATCGTGTAGAATGCTTGCAAGGACTTGCGGCAGGTTTTTCAAGACTTCCATGCAAGAACTTGCCTAAAGAAAATTCGGATCGTGTAGAAATACAATCTTCCAATTTGCTAGAAGCTTTTTTTTTTACTTGCATGCTTACAAACTGTCAGGTTCAAGATACTCAAAAAAGAAGCGAGTGCGATGTTTCAATATTTATTATTTTTTTCATAGCTAGCATTTATTGAATTAAATTTTTCGAATTTTTTTTTATCAACATGGCTGTGTCAGAGGAGCAAATTGAAATAATGACTGAAGAATACCAGCAAAATGAGTGCTTGTGGCAAAAGTCACACATGGACTACAAAAACAAGCATAAACAAGTAAAGAAGTTTACATCGGCTAAGCCGATTGCACACATACCCTTTCCTCAGCCTAAAATATGTTAAAACATTAAAATTCCTGCCGTTTTCGTTGTTCTAGCTTGGATATCTATTTTTATCTTATCTGTACTTCGATTTAGCTTCTCAAACTAGAGATTATTATTAAGCACAGAATTTTCGCGGATGGTGGGCATGGTCAAATTTTAACCGTTAGAGGACATTTTGTCTAGTTGCGAAATACTCAATTCAAAAAAGTGAAAATAAAATTTTTGCGAATTTCGCGAATGGTGGTCATGGTCAAATTTTAACCGTTAGAGGGTATGTTACATATTCCGTGCCAAACTTAATATACCCTTTCCTTCGGAAAAGGTATAAAAAGAGGCAGCTTACGAAGCCATTGCCGAAAAAACAAATTTGGAAAAGCTGGTTATAAAGGACAAATTGCATTAATTGCTCTGGAAGCTCTGGGGGTAAACCAGTGAAATGGAAGCACTTTGAATTGTTCACCTTCATTTGATAGGTCCTTCATTAAATTCTCATAATAGAGATTTATGTCTCCTCTAAAAAAGAACTTGCGTGCCCAAATTGTTCGTTTTGGATTTTTTCTATAATTTTCTATTTCTTCCAAAATGAGCGCCGCTGCTAGAACTTTCTTTATTTATTTATTCATTTTTGCTATTTTAGGTTAAAATATGATTTTTTATACCAACTGGCAAACTTGCGGCAAGAACTTCTACTTGAATGTAAAAACCTTCAAGCTGGCAAGCTACATGTTCTAAAAAAATTGCTTCTGAAAAGCAACTTTTAGTAACGCCGTGTGGCTATGTGCCCAAGCACTTGCGTGCAAGTCATCTTTAGATTACTTTCAGGCAAGCTGCAAGCTAAAATTTACTAGCATCGTGTGGATTGGTCACGCAAGTTCTTGCACACAAGTACTAAAACTTGCCAAGCGAAAACTTGCATCGTGTAGATGGGGCCTTATACAAACTAATTTTTATGGTCCAAAAAATCCTCTTTTTTTTTATAAATTCAATATCAATGCCTAATTTTTTTATAAAACACTTAATTGCCTTTTTATACCCAGCGTAAGCGGGAAATATTAGTTTTGTGCGAATCTTGTAACATGGAGAACTAAGCTCCGGAGATATAGACATATATATAAAGAAATGATCAGGATCAAAAACTGAATCGATTTAGACATGTCCGTCTGTCCGTCTGTCCGTCCGTCCGTCTGTCCGTCTGTCCGTCCGTCCGTGGTCGGATCTCCTCCGAAACGGCTGGACCAATCAAGTCGAAATTTGGCACACAGGTATATCGGGATCCGAGTATGATCCTAAGTAAAAATGGGAGACACTGCCACGCCCACAAATGAATGTAATGTGTTTTCAGTAAAATGCTTGTAACTTGCGAACCACTCAACACATTCCATTGATATTTGGTGTACTGGTAAACTACGAAAAGGGACATATCCTGGAAAAAAATGGACGCCGCCCTCCGAGAGCCACGCCCACAAATAAGGGCTTATCGTAACTTGTGAGGTAAAAGGCGTAGAAGCTTCAAATTCGCAACATAGGTTGACCAAGGCGAATGAAAGGTGTAGGAACAAAAATTTATGTAGCCCGCTCACTGCCACGCCCACAAATGGAGAATTTTCGTAACTTTCCAAGTAAAAGGCGTATAAGCTTCAAATTCGCAACATAGGTTCACCAAGGCGAACTAAAAGTGTAGGAAAAAATTTTATGTGGCCCGCCCACTGCCACGCCCACAAATGAAGATTTTTCGTAACTTCCGAAGTAAAAGGCGTAGAAGCTTCAAATTCGCAACATGGGTTCACCAAGGCGAGTGAAAGGTGTAGGGAAATAATTTATGTTGCCCTCCCACTGCCACGCCCACAAATAAAGAAGCAAAACATAGTGCGCTCATAATCTCGGGACGCTGGGTATTTCAAAGTCGGGCTTGACCGACTTTTGCTTTCTTACTTGTTTTATTTTGATATCAACAAAAATGAACCGAACATTTACTTTAAAATAAACCAGTACCCTAAACGACCCATGGTTACCATATGGTAGCGATAGTTTTTCGCATTTTCCGGAAAAGTGTCAACATCAAATGAAAAATTAACTTCATTTTCGTGCTGAAGACGCTTCGTATGTATGTACGATCTCTATATAAACTATTTATTATTTTGGATGGATTTTGGATTTGCGAAGTAATTGAGAAATTCAACGTTTCCCAAACACATTTGGAAAGCGTTTGGGAAATGTCTGCGAATTCAACATAGCACATATATGCTTGGAAACAGTTGGGAAAATTACTTGGAAACAAATGCATAGTAGGCACCTTTTAAAAAAAAAATTGGTGTCTGTTAAGTCAATTTACGGACGATAGTTTTATGTGGTAACTTTATAAGAAAACACTCATTATGTTCATAAAAGGAACCATTCAAGTATCACGTACGCTACTTGTGGCGTTTTTCAAACTCCCTCCCCTTAGACTTATTAATTTAAATGTTAGAAAATAGATGTCATTTTTAAATTATTTTTTGGCGATTTTTAATATAAGTATAAAATAGAAAATAATATTTATCCTTCTATTTTTATACCCGACACACTCTGTGTCGAGGGTATATTGCTTTTTGTGTGGTTGTGTGTAACACCCAGAACCAGTCGAGATAGACCATACAAAATATATATAGAAATGATCAGTGTCACCAGGAGATTCGATTTAGACATGTCCGTCCGTCTGTCCGTCTGTCCGTCTGTTTGTATACAGTTATCTTATCGAAGGATATATTGAGATATCTCGACAAAATTTGGTATGCGTGCTCACGGGGACATGAGTAAGAACAAGTTCGAGAATGGACCCGATCGGACCATTTTTAGGGGTACCTCCAGTAATAGGGTCTGTTACGAAATTCACAAAAACTGCTCTAAAAGCGAAGTTTTTCAACATATTTTGATGAAATTGGATATTTGATCATATTTAAAGGCCAGTAATATTATTTCCAAAAATTGAAAAAGTGGGCGTGGCAGAAGGGCGGTTTTCGAAAATTGTCTCCTACACCCGAAATTCAAATGGGACTTGAACGAAATTTAGCACTTATGCTTCCTTTGTAGCCTTTAACATCCTCCCAAAAAATTTCCTTGATCGGGCCATTTTTAAGGGTACCTCCAGTACTAGGGTCTGTCACAAAAATCCCAAAACTGCCTTAAAATCAGACTTTTTCGAAATATTTTAATGAAATTTAAAATTTTAGCGTATATTTAAGCCACCGATTATAGTTCAACAAAAATTGGAGAAGTGGGCGTGGCAAAGGGGCAGTTTTCATAAAGAAATCTAAGAAAAGTCGGTATATGAGGCCCCTTATGGTCTTAAACACCTCTCGATATTAAAAGTTATTTGAACACGTGTGTCTGTGTCGGGTATTCTATTGTCAGGCTCGCCTGACTATAACACCCTTACTTGTTTTAAATTAGAATTGCACATAAAAGTTTTTAAAATCAATGTCATAAATATTTTCGATCCCTGTCAGTGCTCGGACTACTCCCACTTTGATAGTAGATCGACCACTATTGTCACTATCACCACTTCTACTACGCTAGGTCCAAATCTACCGCTTTTTTTTTTACTTATTTATGCCTTTGTTTTATATATTTTATGGTCATCTTATATAGTAATAGGCGAGCACAAAAAGTTTAATGCTTATAACTTTAGTTATGTACTTTCTTTTGAGCTGAAATTTTAACAGATGGTAGATATTATCAAAATCTTTTGCGGGGACTATAAATGGGCTATATATGACTTCTATATCTTCTTTTATCGGCGAAAGAGTTTTTCAATAAACACATTTTTGCTCTTTTCGTGCTCTTAATTTTCATGTGCAAATTTCAGCGTTGTTTTTGTTGTTGTTTCATAGCAGGGGTTGCTTCCGTGCTTGGTACGTTAAGAATAAAAGACAAAGAGAATAGAATATCACAAACAATTATAAGCAGTGCTGCCAACTCCTCAGAAGCAAAATACGCTAAAACTTATTGATTTAACATAAAATTTTGAAAACGTTTCTTGAACATTTTTTTATTAGAATTCACTAAATCTATAATATTAACAGTTTAAAAAAATTGCTTGTATTGAGAAACAAAAAGTGTGCACGCAAACAATAATCGTTGAAGATAACAACAACAATATAAGTATGCACATTTGGTATGAACGCAGCAAAAATAGCTAAGCGCTAAATGCGCTAGATCTAAACAGCGCTAAGTTGGCATCACTGGCTATTTGCTTTCATACGCTTTCAATGTATGTATGCATTTAAGTATGTCCCAGCCGGAAATGTCCCGGTGAAACAATCAATGATTTCAGCGTGACATAGAGCCGCGACTCCTCCTGATTATACACCAACTTTCTAATGAAATTAACACACAAGCGGCATTGGCAGTCATAAGAGCATATGTCACGAGTTGGTCATCGAAAGTGGAGTAGATCTACTCCGTCGTACCGATACCTCTATCGATGACAGTGCCATTGGAGTTGCGATGAATAGCATTACCTCTCGACGGCAATGCCATTGCAATTGAGAAGTACTCAAATTTTCCCCTTGATATTCTTGGTGAAAAAATTAATGAATTTGTCCTTTATTAGAATTTTTCCGGCTGGGATTGACATACTTAAATGCATACATACATTGAAAGCTCAGTTATATGGCATTCAGACGGCATCGAAATCCCGGGATTTCGGCCCTTTTGAGGATTTCAGCCGATATCTAGTCGAAATCCAGGGGATTTCCCATACAAATGAATGTCAAACGAAATCCGCTCAGAAATTGGATTTCAACGAAATCCCAAGAGAAATCCGGTACAAACTGAATGCAACTCTGTGTTTTTGGATATGTATCGAAGAAATGCTGCAACACTACTGTCAAATTTTGAAAAAACCGAAGTAAACAAATAGGCAATGCTGCCACACGCAAACGAAAAATTCCCTACAAACTACAAAAAAATCCCCACAATTCTTTACGTTTTTCCCTACCACAAATATCGTTATATTTTTTTTTAAATAATATGCCTCTTGCATACAAAAATGTATGAGTAGCCATGAATATGGTAGGCTAATATTTTTAAGAATCTTTCAGGGTAGTCTGGAACTCCGAATCGTACTAAAGTCATTTAAAATTTTGTTTTTTTTTTTTCAAAAATAAAAAGTTTCTTTCAAAAATTAAGTTTTTTTGTTGTGGTTCAAGTAAAAATGATTTCATTAAAAATAAGAATAGGCCTTATCTTGTAGCGGTAAATAAAACAGTTTTCAATTTATTCAAAAAAGCCTATACAAATACTATTTCAATTTTCAAATTTGTAGACTATCGACGCTTAACGATAGCTTCGACCGAATTTTTTCACATAAACACAGGTTGGCATAGTATTTATTTTGTCTTTTTAATTTTATGATATATAATATAAAAACTAAATTTATACAAAATTTTTTAAATATTTTGGAATACATCACATATTCCGTACATTGGCCGATTTTAAGATATCTGTTCTTTTTTCCCTAAAAGCCATTTTTTGTTTAAAAAAATCCCTTTAAAAATTTTAAGGAAATTTCCCTACAATTGGCAGCACTACAAACAGATGAATGGCTGTCAAACCAAATCCTCTCAATGGCAATAATGTCGTGTGAACGCTTGGATTTCGATATGGATTTCACGAAATCCAAGTGCCGAAATCCCGGGATTTCGATGCTCGTCTGAATGGCATATTACTCTTAATTGAACGTAACTTGGATTTACTTATTTAATCAGCTGACTTGATGTCCTTAGTACATTTTCTATGGGAGCAGTTACTGAAAACTTAATTTGACTTAATATGGCATTCAGACGGCATCAAATTCCCGAGATTTCAGCACTTTTGAGGATTTCAGCCGATATCCAGTCGAAATCCAACGGATTTCCCATACAAATGAATGTCAAATGAAATCCACTCAGAAATTGGATTTCAACGAAATCCCAAGAGAAATCCGGAACAAACTGAATGCAACTCTGTGTTTTTCGATATGTATCGAAGAAATGCTGCAACACTACTGTCAAATTTTGAAAAAACCAAAGTAAACAAATAGGCAATGCTGCCACACGCAAACGAAAAATGCCCTACAAACTAAAAAAAAAACCCGCAATTCTTTACGTTTTTCCCTACCACAAATATCGTTGTATTTTTTTTTTTAAATAATATGCCTCTTGCATACAAAAATTTATGAGTAGCCATGAATATGGTAGGCTAATATTTTTGAGAATCTTTCAGGGTAGTCTGGAACTCCGAATCGTACTAAAGTCATTTGAAATTTTGTTTGTTTTTTTCAAAAATAAAAAGTTTCTTTCAAAAATTAAGTTTTTTTGCTGTGTTTCAAGTAAAAATGATTTCATTAAAAATATGAATAGGCCTTATCTTGTAGCGGTAAATAAAACAGTTTTCAATTTATTCAAAAAAGCCTATACAAATACTATTTCAATTTTCAAATTTGTACACTATCGACGCTTAACGATAGCTTCGACCGAACTTTTTCACATAACCACAGGTTGGCATAGTTTTTATTTTGTCTTTTTAATTTTATGACAACCAAATTTATACAAAATTTATTTAATATTTTGGAATACATCACAAATTCCGTACATTTGCCGATTTTAAGAAATCTGTACTTTTTTCCCTACAAGTAATTTTTTGTTTAAAAAAATCCCTAAAAATTTGTAAGGAAATTTCCCTACAATTGGAACATGGGTTCACCAAGGCGAATGAAAGGTGTAGGGAAATAATTTATGTTGCCCTCCCACTGCCACGCCCACAAATAAAGAAGCAAAACATAGTGCGCTCATAATCTCGGGACGCTGGGTATTTCAAAGTCGGGCTTGACCGACTTTTGCTTTCTTACTTGTTTTATTTTGATATCAACAAAAATGAACCGAACATTTACTTTAAAATAAACCAGTACCCTAAACGACCCATGGTTACCATATGGTAGCGATAGTTTTTCGCATTTTCCGGAAAAGTGTCAACATCAAATGAAAAATTAACTTCATTTTCGTGCTGAAGAGGCCTCGTATGTATGTACGATCTCTATATAAACTATTTATTATTTTGGATGGATTTTGGATTTGCGAAGTAATTGAGAAATTCAACGTTTCCCAAACACATTTGGAAAGCGTTTGGGAAATGTCTGCGAATTCAACATAGCACATATATGCTTGGAAACAGTTGGGAAAATTACTTGGAAACAAATGCATAGTAAGCCCCTTTTAAAAAAAAAATTGGTGTCTGTTAAGTCAATTGACGGACGATAGTTTTATGTGGTAACTTTATAAGAAAACACTCATTATGTTCATAAAAGGAACCATTCAAGTATCACGTACGCTACTTGTGGCGTTTTCCAAACTCCCTCCCCTTAGACTTATTAATTTAAATGTTAGAAAATAGATGTCATTTTTAAATTATTTTTTGGCGATTTTTAATATAAGTATAAAATAGAAAATAATATTTATCCTTCTATTTTTAAATTAGAATTGCACATAAAAGTTTTCAAAATCAATGTCATAAATATTTTCGATCCCTGTCAGTGCTCGGACTACTCCCACTTTGATAGTAGATCGACCACTATTGTCACTATCACCACTTCTACTACGCTAGGTCCAAATCTACCGCTTTTTTTTTTACTTATTTATGCCTTTGTTTTATTTATTTTATGGTCATCTTATATAGTAATAGGCGAGCACAAAAAGTTTAATGCTTATAACTTTAGTTATGTACTTTCTTTTGAGCTGAAATTTTAACAGATGGTAGATATTATCAAAATCTTTTGCGGGGACTATAAATGGGCTATATATGACTTCTATATCTTCTTTTATCGGCGAAAGAGTTTTTCAATAAACACATTTTTGCTCTTTTCGTGCTCTTTATTTTCATGTGCAAATTTCAGCGTTGTTTTTGTTGTTGTTTCATAGCAGGGGTTGCTTCCGTGCTTGGTACGTTAAGAATAAAAGACAAAGAGAATAGAATATCACAAACATTTATAAGCAGTGCTGCCAACTCCTCAGAAGCAAAATACGCTAAAACTTATTGATTTAACATAAAATTTTGAAAACGTTTCTTGAACATTTATTTATTAGAATTCACTAAATCTATAATATTAACAGTTTAAAAAAATTGCTTGTATTGAGAAACAAAAAGTGTGCACGCAAACAATAATCGTTGAAGATAACAACAACAATATAAGTATGCACATTTGGTATGAACGCAGCAAAAATAGCTAAGCGCTAAATGCGCTAGATCTAAACAGCGCTAAGTTGGCATCACTGGCTATTTGCTTTCATACGCTTTCAATGTATGTATGCATTTAAGTATGTCCCAGCCGGAAATGTCCCGGTGAAACAATCAATGATTTCAGCGTGACATAGAGCCGCGACTCCTCCTGATTATACACCAACTTTCTAATGAAATTAACACACAAGCGGCATTGGCAGTCATAAGAGCATATGTCACGAGTTGGTCATCGAAAGTGGAGTAGATCTACTCCGTCGTACCGATACCTCTATCGATGACAGTGCCATTGGAGTTGCGATGAATAGCATTACCTCTCGACGGCAATGCCATTGCAATTGAGAAGTACTCAAATTTTCCCCTTGATATTCTTGGTGAAAAAATTAATGAATTTGTCCTTTATTAGAATTTTTCCGGCTGGGATTGACATACTTAAATGCATACATACATTGAAAGCTCAGTTATATGGCATTCAGACGGCATCGAAGTCCCGGGATTTCGGCCCTTTTGAGGATTTCAGCCGATATCTAGTCGAAATCCAGGGGATTTCCCATACAAATGAATGTCAAACGAAATCCGCTCAGAAATTGGATTTCAACGAAATCCCAAGAGATATCCGGTACAAACTGAATGCAACTCTGTGTTTTTGGATATGTATCGAAGAAATGCTGCAACACTACTGTCAAATTTTGAAAAAACCGAAGTAAACAAATAGGCAATGCTGCCACACGCAAACGAAAAATTCCCTACAAACTACAAAAAAATCCCCACAATTCTTTACGTTTTTCCCTACCACAAATATCGTTATATTTTTTTTTAAATAATATGCCTCTTGCATACAAAAATGTATGAGTAGCCATGAATATGGTAGGCTAATATTTTTAAGAATCTTTCAGGGTAGTCTGGAACTCCGAATCGTACTAAAGTCATTTAAAATTTTGTTTTTTTTTTTTTTCAAAAATAAAATGTTTCTTTCAAAAATTAAGTTTTTTTGTTGTGGTTCAAGTAAAAATGATTTCATTTAAAATAAGAATAGGCCTTATCTTGTAGCGGTAAATAAAACAGTTTTCAATTTATTCAAAAAAGCCTATACAAATACTATTTCAATTTTCAAATTTGTAGACTATCGACGCTTAACGATAGCTTCGACCGAATTTTTTCACATAAACACAGGTTGGCATAGTATTTATTTTGTCTTTTTAATTTTATGATATATAATATAAAAACTAAATTTATACAAAATTTATTAAATATTTTGGAATACATCACATATTCCGTACATTGGCCGATTTTAAGATATCTGTTCTTTTTTCCCTAAAAGCCATTTTTTGTTTAAAAAAATCCCTTTAAAAATTTTAAGGAAATTTTCCTACAATTGGCAGCACTACAAACAGATGAATGGCTGTCAAACCAAATCCTCTCAATGGCAATAATGTCGTGTGAACGCTTGGATTTCGATATGGATTTCACGAAATCCAAGTGCCGAAATCCCGGGATTTCGATGCTCGTCTGAATGGCATATTACTCTTAATTGAACGTAACTTGGATTTACTTATTTAATCAGCTGACTTGATGTCCTTAGTACATTTTCTATGGGAGCAGTTACTGAAAACTTAATTTGACTTAATATGGCATTCAGACGGCATCAAATTCCCGAGATTTCAGCACTTTTGAGGATTTCAGCCGATATCCAGTCGAAATCCAACGGATTTCCCATACAAATGAATGTCAAATGAAATCCACTCAGAAATTGGATTTCAACGAAATCCCAAGAGAAATCCGGAACAAACTGAATGCAACTCTGTGTTTTTCGATATGTATCGAAGAAATGCTGCAACACTACTGTCAAATTTTGAAAAAACCAAAGTAAACAAATAGGCAATGCTGCCACACGCAAACGAAAAATGCCCTACAAACTAAAAAAAAAACCCGCAATTCTTTACGTTTTTCCCTACCACAAATATCGTTGTATATTTTTTTTAAATAATATGCCTCTTGCATACAAAAATTTATGAGTAGCCATGAATATGGTAGGCTAATATTTTTGAGAATCTTTCAGGGTAGTCTGGAACTCCGAATCGTACTAAAGTCATTTGAAATTTTGTTTGTTTTTTTCAAAAATAAAAAGTTTCTTTCAAAAATTAAGTTTTTTTGCTGTGTTTCAAGTAAAAATGATTTCATTAAAAATATGAATAGGCCTTATCTTGTAGCGGTAAATAAAACAGTTTTCAATTTATTCAAAAAAGCCTATACAAATACTATTTCAATTTTCAAATTTGTACACTATCGACGCTTAACGATAGCTTCGACCGAACTTTTTCACATAACCACAGGTTGGCATAGTTTTTATTTTGTCTTTTTAATTTTATGACAACCAAATTTATACAAAATTTATTTAATATTTTGGAATACATCACAAATTCCGTACATTTGCCGATTTTAAGAAATCTGTACTTTTGTCCCTACAAGTAATTTTTTGTTTAAAAAAATCCCTAAAAATTTGTAAGGAAATTTCCCTACAATTGGAACATGGGTTCACCAAGGCGAATGAAAGGTGTAGGGAAATAATTTATGTTGCCCTCCCACTGCCACGCCCACAAATAAAGAAGCAAAACATAGTGCGCTCATAATCTCGGGACGCTGGGTATTTCAAAGTCGGGCTTGACCGACTTTTGCTTTCTTACTTGTTTTATTTTGATATCAACAAAAATGAACCGAACATTTACTTTAAAATAAACCAGTACCCTAAACGACCCATGGTTACCATATGGTAGCGATAGTTTTTCGCATTTTCCGGAAAAGTGTCAACATCAAATGAAAAATTAACTTCATTTTCGTGCTGAAGAGGCCTCGTATGTATGTACGATCTCTATATAAACTATTTATTATTTTGGATGGATTTTGGATTTGCGAAGTAATTGAGAAATTCAACGTTTCCCAAACACATTTGGAAAGCGTTTGGGAAATGTCTGCGAATTCAACATAGCACATATATGCTTGGAAACAGTTGGGAAAATTACTTGGAAACAAATGCATAGTAAGCCCCTTTTAAAAAAAAAATTGGTGTCTGTTAAGTCAATTGACGGACGATAGTTTTATGTGGTAACTTTATAAGAAAACACTCATTATGTTCATAAAAGGAACCATTCAAGTATCACGTACGCTACTTGTGGCGTTTTCCAAACTCCCTCCCCTTAGACTTATTAATTTAAATGTTAGAAAATAGATGTCATTTTTAAATTATTTTTTGGCGATTTTTAATATAAGTATAAAATAGAAAATAATATTTATCCTTCTATTTTTAAATTAGAATTGCACATAAAAGTTTTCAAAATCAATGTCATAAATATTTTCGATCCCTGTCAGTGCTCGGACTACTCCCACTTTGATAGTAGATCGACCACTATTGTCACTATCACCACTTCTACTACGCTAGGTCCAAATCTACCGCTTTTTTTTTTTACTTATTTATGCCTTTGTTTTATTTATTTTATGGTCATCTTATATAGTAATAGGCGAGCACAAAAAGTTTAATGCTTATAACTTTAGTTATGTACTTTCTTTTGAGCTGAAATTTTAACAGATGGTAAATATTATCAAAATCTTTTGCGGGGACTAGAAATGGGCTCTATCTGACTTCTATATCTTCTTTTATCGGCGAAAGAGTTTTTCAATAAACACATTTTTGCTCTTTTCGTGCTCTTAACTTTCATGTGCAAATTTCAGCGTTGTTTTTGTTGTTGTTTCGTAGCAGGGGTTGCTTCCGTGCCTGGTACGTTAAGAATAAAAGACAAAGAGAATAGAATATCACAAACAATTATAAGCAGTGCTGCCAACTCCTCAGAAGCAAAATACGCTAAAACTTATTGATTTAACATAAAATTTTGAAAACGTTTCTTGAACATTTATTTGTTAGAATTCACTAAATCTATAATATTAACAGTTTAAAAAATTGCTTGTATTGAGAAACAAAAAGTGTGCACGCAAACAATAATCGTTGAAGATAACAACAACAATATAAGTATGCACATTTGGTATGAACGCAGCAAAAATAGCTAAGCCCTAAATGCGCTAGATCTAAACAGCGCTAAGTTGGCATCACTGGCTATTTGCTTTCATACGCTTTCAATGTATGTATGCATTTAAGTATGTCCCAGCCGGAAATGTCCCGGTGAAACAATCAATGATTTCAGCGTGACATAGAGCCGCGACTCCTCCTGATTATACACCAACTTTCTAATGAAATTAACACACAAGCGGCATTGGCAGTCATAAGAGCATATGTCACGAGTTGGTCATCGAAAGTGGAGTAGATCTACTCCGTCGTACCGATACCTCTATCGATTACAGTGCCATTGGAGTTGCGATGAATAGCATTACCTCTCGACGGCAATGCCATTGCAATTGAGAAGTACTCAAATTTTCCCCTTGATATTCTTGGTGAAAAAATTAATGAATTTGTCCTTTATTAGAATTTTTCCGGCTGGGATTGACATACTTAAATGCATACATACATTGAAAGCTCAGTTATATAGCATTCAGACGGCATCGAAATCCCGGGATTTCGGCCCTTTTGAGGATTTCAGCCGATATCTAGTCGAAATCCAGGGGATTTCCCATACAAATGAATGTCAAACGAAATCCGCTCAGAAATTGGATTTCAACGAAATCCCAAGAGAAATCCGGTACAAACTGAATGCAACTCTGTGTTTTTGGATATGTATCGAAGAAATGCTGCAACACTACTGTCAAATTTTGAAAAAACCGAAGTAAACAAATAGGCAATGCTGCCACACGCAAACGAAAAATTCCCTACAAACTACAAAAAAATCCCCACAATTCTTTACGTTTTTCCCTACCACAAATATCGTTATATATTTTTTTAAATAATATGCCTCTTGCATACAAAAATGTATGAGTAGCCATGAATATGGTAGGCTAATATTTTTAAGAATCTTTCAGGGTAGTCTGGAACTCCGAATCGTACTAAAGTCATTTAAAATTTTGTTTTTTTTTTTCAAAAATAAAAAGTTTCTTTCAAAAATTAAGTTTTTTTGTTGTGGTTCAAGTAAAAATGATTTCATTAAAAATAAGAATAGGCCTTATCTTGTAGCGGTAAATAAAACAGTTTTCAATTTATTCAAAAAAGCCTATACAAATACTAATTAAATTTTCAAATTTGTAGACTATCGACGCTTAACGATAGCTTCGACCGAATTTTTTCACATAAACACAGGTTGGCATAGTATTTATTTTGTATTTTTAATTTTATGATATATAATATAAAAACTAAATTTATACAAAATTTATTAAATATTTTGGAATACATCACATATTTCGTACATTGGCCGATTTTAAGATATCTGTTCTTTTTTCCCTAAAAGCCATTTTTTGTTTAAAAAAATCCCTTTAAAAATTTTAAGGAAATTTCCCTACAATTGGCAGCACTACAAACAGATGAATGGCTGTCAAACCAAATCCTCTCAATGGCAATATTGTCGTGTGAACGCTTGGATTTCGATACGGATTTCACGAAATCCAAGTGCCGAAATCCCGGGGTTTCGATGCTCGTCTGAATGGCATATTACTCTTAATTGAACGTAACTTGGATTTACTTATTTAATCAGCTGACTTGATGTCCTTAGTACATTTTCTATGGGAGCAGTTACTGAAAACTTAATTTGACTTAATATGGCATTCAGACGGCATCAAATTCCCGAGATTTCAGCACTTTTGAGGATTTCAGCCGATATCCAGTCGAAATCCAACGGATTTCCCATACAAATGAATGTCAAATGAAATCCGCTCAGAAATTGGATTTCAACGAAATCCCAAGAGAAATCCGGAACAAACTGAATGCAACTCTGTGTTTTTCGATATGTATCGAAGAAATGCTGCAACACTACTGTCAAATTTTGAAAAAACCAAAGTAAACAAATAGGCAATGCTGCCACACGCAAACGAAAAATTCCCTACAAACTAAAAAAAAACCCGCAATTCTTTACGTTTTTCCCTACCACAAATATCGTTGTATTTTTTTTTTAAATAATATGCCTCTTGCATACAAAAATTTATGAGTAACCATGAATATGGTAGGCTAATATTTTTGAGAATCTTTCAGGGTAGTCTGGAACTCCGAATCGTACTAAAGTCATTTGAAATTTTGTTTTTTTTTTTTTTCAAAAATAAAAAGTTTCTTTCAAAAATTAAGTTTTTTTGCTGTGTTTCAAGTAAAAATGATTTCATTAAAAATATGAATAGGCCTTATCTTGTAGCGGTAAATAAAACAGTTTTCAATTTATTCAAAAAAGCCTATACAAATACTATTTCAATTTTCAAATTTGTACACTATCGACGCTTAACGATAGCTTCGACCGAACTTTTTCACATAAACACAGGTTGGCATAGTTTTTATTTTGTCTTTTTAATTTTATGAAAACCAAATTTATACAAAATTTATTAAATATTTTGGAATACATCACAAATTCCGTACATTTGCCGATTTTAAGAAATCTGTACTTTTGTCCCTACAAGTAATTTTTTGTTTAAAAAAATCCCTAAAAATTTGTAAGGAAATTTCCCTACAATTGGCAGCACTACAAACAGATGAATGGCTGTCACACCAAATCCTCTCAATGGCGATATTGTCGTGTGAACCCTTGGATTTCGATATGGATTTCACGAAATCCAAGTGCCGAAATCCCGGAATTTTGATGCTCGTCTGAATGGCATATAAGATCAGAATCTGTGGAAAACAGATTTCTATAAGTTAAGTCAAGTAACGTTCAATCAAGAGTAACTGAGCCTTGAGAGCGTGTGAAAGCAATAAGCTTTTTGCTACTGCATAGAAGAGCAGAATAAACGCAAGTAAAACAAACTTCAGCCGGGAAGAAGGGCTCTTCGTGATCGTACGAGGACTACACGACTGCGCGAAAACATTCTGCGTGCAAACGCTTATGAAAATGAAATAGGAGGTGTTGAAGAGGAAAAAAAAATAACAAATAAAATATACAAAATAAAACTATGAAAAACTAAAAAACAAATCCAAAACTGTCTTTAGAAATTCATGTTCCCATGTATGTATCTTGCTTAAAGTTATGTTAAATCTTATCTTTTTTTTTTTAGGTGGTATTTGTGTTCTAGGAATCGACCGAATGTGTCGGTCGACTGGGCTTACTAGTTTAGAATCATTGAGAGAATAAACAATGTGCTTCAATGTTATGTGTTATTGAAAAATATGTTGGCAGCTTCCTATTGTCAAAAATGTTGTCAAGAATAGCAGTATTGGCGCTTGACGACATTCAATAAATTTGACACAGTTTTTTTTTTTAAAGAAGAGAAAATACCAAAAAACATGTAATTTTACCAATTTTCTACATGATCAGATAAGATATATTCCTATACATATTAATATTAAAAGCAGTTTTAAATGTAAAACTTTTTATACGAGTCTACCCCTTCTATTTTAGAAATCTACCACCTTTAAAAATTTTAAATCCTAGCACTGATCCCTGCCTTCGATTTAAAAATTTTTGCAAGCCCTGTTCACACAAAATTTAATTTTTACTTGGCACAGTGTACAACGTGCAGAGTATGATGATATAGCAATTGTTCTTTTCAAATAATAATCTCCACAATATATATGAGTGCGTGAAAAATTGCAAAAAGTTATTCGGACAATTTTGCTACGTCTTATATGTTCATCCGCATAATGCTTATGAGAATTGTAGGTTGAAGTAATGTAACCAAAGAGTGTATAACTACTAAGATGCCCAAGGCTGCAAATTTAATTAAGCTAAAGCTGAAGCGTAGGCTACCATGTGTTTGTTGTAATTTGTTGTTGCGGAAATACAACAAGCACATGACAGCTTCACATTAGTTGCAGCCTAACGCTCATACAAACGAACAGCGACTCGCAAATTTTAAAAATTTCGATAGAGTATGCAGGGGGAGTGATAATATTTTCTCGCTCTTATATTTTTTTTTTAATACAGGATTCAGGAATTTGTCTTTGTTTATCAAATTTGTTTGTTCACATATCCAAAGAGTATGTAATGCAAAAACAGGATATTATGTACTCATTCGTTGCTTTTAAATATCAAACACTGAAAGCATTAAATCGAAGAAAGAAAGTCAACGTTCTGTATGAAGACAACGCACACGATAGGAATTCCAGTCCAGTCCAGTCCCTGCTTTTCTGTCGATTGCGTGACATGTGTGAATTTGTGTGTTCGCCCAAAGCCAAACATAATTTTTATTTGGACGTTCGCATATTTTCGCCTTGTCTGCTTGTGAGAGACGATTGCGACGATTTGCTTTCTCATGAGAACGAACTCTCCGCTCTAAACCGGTTGGAAATTTTGTGTATTTGATTGTGTTTGTGTGTCGCGTAAATTGAACCATTACTATGTTGAACGCACATTGAGTTTTCTGGCGTCATTTTTTCGCAGATCGAATAGCCTGTCATCGATTTAATAGACGTTATCACGTCAAAAGCTTATGCAAATGTTTGCCAGGTATTTTCTTTTAAAATGGAGAGCGACAATTTATTTTCAAGTGACGAAAATTTTAAAGACAAAAAAAATCCGAGAGAATCTTTGAAGGATATTTTGAAAAAGTGGTAAAAAAAAGAGCATATTTATAAATACTTGAACGTTACAAGTGATATAATATACTTATTATTACATAGGCCTCTGAAAATGAACCATCGTCGTCTGTCATAAAAGCAAAATGTCTATTGTGCACGGAAAAAAACACTTGTATTAAGGCATATAACGGTGTGACATCTAAATTTTTGACCCATTTGAAGAGGAAACATCCCAACGAGCTGCACAATGAACAAAAAAAGGTAAAACTGTGCGAAAAAAATACAGCGCAAAATCTATTTAACGAATATGTTGCTGATTTTTTCATCCCAACGGCAACTCCACTTTCTGCAGCCGATAGCCCAGAACCAGGGCCGAAACTACAATGAGGCAACCCGGGCAGTGCCCCGGGCCCCCGACTCGGGGGCCCGCTGGCAGGGGATGGAAAAAAAAAATTTTAACCCGTTCAAAACATTGCAAAAAAATTTGTTCTTATTATCTGAATGTCAATATTTTTTGTACCAAAAAAATGCTGCCAGCTACGAGATATGGAAAATAATTATATTTTATAATATACGATGTACATTTTATTCATTAGATTATCACATATCTTGAATCAACTCTTAATGTATCCCAGCAGGAAAAGTCCCGGTGAAACCATCAATGATTTCAGCATGACATTAGAGCCGCGACTCCTCCTGTTTCTACACCAACTTTCTAATGAAATTTACACACAAACGGCATTGGCCGTCATGAGAGGACATGTCACCAGTATGTCATCGAAATTGGAGTGGATACCTCCTGCTTCGCAAGAAAATGTCATCGTTCGGGAGTGATACGAAATGAAAATGGAACACGGACTATGTCATGGGAATTGCGATGAATAACATCGTTTTCGATGACAATGTCATTGGAATTGCGATGAATAACACCTTTTCGCGATGACAATGTCATTAGAATTTAGAAGTACTCTAACTTTCCCCTTGACATCATCGGTGAAAACATTAATGAATTTTTCCTTTATGCAAGAAAGTCCGGCTGGGATACACCTAAAAATTTTTAATTGACAAAATACTTTTATTTTTACTTTGAATTTGCACAATATTATTGTGACGAGTTATTTTTAGGAGGGGCCCCCAAATTTGGTTTTGCCCCGGGGCCCTTTCAGCTCTTCTTTCGGCCCTGCCCAGAACTCCAAAAAATTTTTGAAAACCGTATTAAGCTTACCCAGCCGGACTTTTTCGCATAAAGGAAAAATTCATTAATGTTTTCACCGATGATGTCAAGGGGAAAGTTAGAGTACTTCTAAATTCTAATGACATTGTCATCGCGAAAAGGTGTTATTCATCGCAATTCCAATGACATTGTCATCGAAAACGATGTTATTCATCGCAATTCCCATGACATAGTCCGAGTTTCATTTTCATTTCATATCACTCCCGAACGATGACATTTTCTTGCGAAACAGGAGGTATCCACTCCAATTTCGATGACCAACTGGTGACATGTCCTCTCATGACGGCCAATGCCGTTTGTGTGTAAATTTCATTAGAAAGTTGGTGTAGAAACAGGAGGAGTCGCGGCTCTTATGTCATGCTGAAATCATTGATGGTTTCACCGGGACTTTTCCTGCTGGGGAATGCACAAAATACAAACATAAATAAATATATGGATATTGGTAACCAGACTTTTTGTTATTATACGAGGGCTGTTATAATATTAGGCGAGTTCCAGAGTTTCGCGGGTTCCTTTTGGATTTGGTTTTTTGTTTTTTAATCTGCTATGTAGATATGCTATGCATATTTCTTGAACATATGAGTCGTTCACTGGATAAAATGATTGAGTCTTATTTGACGTTTTTGAGATTTAGCGTGGATACACTTCCTTTTATGACTTTTTTACAAATTGCAAAAGAAGCGCCAATAATTAATTTTGCAATGTCAATTTTGAGTTTTGTTGTAAAAACTAATTTTAAAGTCAACGTCAACTGTTCTGTCGTTTTTTTCCATTTCAAATTTTGCGGACTCATTCCCTTTATCCATTGAGCGACAAATATGATGATGTCGTACGAATGCCAATGCTCCGCTTTTCTTTCAATACCTATATTTTTAACTGAGACTACTGTTTTACTTAAACAAAAAAACCAAAATTATCAACGATGTTACTCGAAGAAAACGGCATGTAGAGCAAAGTGACTATCGTCAATTAAAACCTTAACTTTGTACTGAAATTTTGCTCTATACGCCATTGAATGGCGTATAGACCAAAATAACACAAAAAAATTGTGTTTCAAGGGATATAGAGCAAACTGAATATGAATTATCTCAGTAACTAGAAGATATAGCAAAAAATGGATTGCGGATTTAAAAAATTTGGCATTGAAAATGGGGGATAGCATCCTTAACTCAAATTCGTCAAAATGGCGTATAGAGCACATGAATCTCCGGGCGACGACCTGGTCGAACTTCCAGCACCTCCGTACTTTCGCACCATAAAACATGATTTAGCGGCAGTGTCAAATATTTTTAATTTTTTTGATATTCGAATTTGGGGATTGTTTAAGAATTTCGTCCAGGTGGCATTTATTGCATTCTTTGCATCCTTTAATTTTCCCAATAAGTGTTTCGAGAAGGACATTCTATAGTTCACTAGTACCCCTAATTATTTATACTCAATCACTATCTCCACTTGTTCCTGACCGAAAGTCCAGTTGAATCGAGCCGAAAATCTAGGCCCCCTCCTAAAAACTAATGCTCCAGATTTGTCCAGATTCATACATGGTCCCCAGCGCCCGCAGTACTGATATAATGCATCCATCATATCCTGTAAGACAGACGGTGAGTCGGAGAGCAGTACCAGGTCATCAGCATATAAGAGTACTTTTAAATTGGTGCCACCCAGACTAACACCACCAGGCAAAGAATCTTGTAAGTCGTTTAGATACAAAGCGAAGAGCAATGGGCTTAGTATACAGCCTTGCCGCACACCATGCTTCGTTTCAAAAACTGAGGAAACGCAATCGTTAAACCAGACTTGGTTGGTGGTTTTACCATACAAACAGCGCAGAATATCCACCACATGATTTGAAAGGCCCAAATTTAATAATTTAAAAAACAATGACTCCCTAGGAATAGAGTCGAACGCACGAGTGAAATCTAAAAGAATATAAACAATTGCTTACCCTCAGCCAGGTAAGAATGCACTAGTGACGTGATGGTGAAAATATTGTCTAGCGTGGAATATCCCTTACGAAAACCAGCCTGACATTCATTTAGAATGTGACCTCTATCAGACCACGCAACGATCCGCTCATACAGCAGACCTGCAAAGATTTTGTACGAACAATCAAGGAGCGAAAGGCCACGGTAATTGGAAACCAAGCTTATATCCCCCTTCTTGTAGAGTGGGACCACCAGCGCATGACTGAACGATGAGGGCGTTTGTTTATTAAGAAACATGAAGTTCAGTAGAGCCAAGAGCTCAGAAGAGAAGCACGGTGGGGCATTCTTATAGAATTCGTAACCCAGCCTATCACTACCTGGGGCTTTATTTGCCTTAGCTTTGTTCAATACCGCCTTGAGCTCAAAAGAGTCAAACGGAGCATCTAGAAAGACGTCATGGTTGTTCACCACGCAAGACTGTGGTGAAATCGGAGAATTTGCTGGCATCAGTGTTTCAAAATATACACGGAAATCACTAGCCGAGAGTACGGTAGAGCTGCACCGCGGCTTACTCTTTAATCTTTTTGCAACTTTCCACCAATCACGTGAGTTTCTGACAGTGTTGAGAAGTTTAACCTCATTACACTGCATTTCCAGCTTCTTATTCTGGCAGAGCTTAGCGTACTCTGAGCGACATTCAACATACAACCTACGAAAAGAATCTAAATTGAACTTACGATAAAGCCTTAGGTAGTGAAGCAGCTTTTTACGCATATTTGCACATTGACTATCGTACCATTCGTTCCTTGGCACAAAGAATTTGTTGACTGAGCTCATCGGCACTGCTTTTCTAATTTTCTCAGTGAACATAGTTATTTTGTTATCAATAGACGCGTTCGAAAGTATATATGCCGTACTTGAAACTGCAACTAATGCGGCGGAAAATCTGTCCGCAAACCTGTCCTCCCATTTAACTTTTGGAGGAAGAGCATTATACTCCGACACCACAGCACCAGATGGAAGCTCCATAGAGAGATACAGAGGGAAATGGTCAGAATACTCTTTACTGAGGATGGAAAAGTCCCGCACAAAGTCCAGCATACCAAGAGAGCAAACTGCGTAATCAATAACCGAGCTGCAGGCCCCCCTACAAAAGGTGAACTCCCCCCCGTAGTCCCCCCTACACCTACCATTTAAAATGACTCCACCACTATCATCGAATAGGCGTAGCAATTTCCGAACATTATAGCACAGTTCCACTTATTCATTACCGAACCTTCATTAGCGCTAATGAAAAGTTAATTAGAAGTGGTTCTACTATCAATGAAGTGGTTTGTCATTAGCTCAACAGCTGATTTCAATTTTACAAATAGAGATTTGACAGTTTGCGACGGAAAAATATTTCAAAATTCAAATTGAAAAATATGGATTTAAAACATATAATGGCATTAATCGCGCACGAAGAAAGCGTTATTTTGAACGTAATAGGGGCTTTAGAAAGTAATTCTCATCAAAAAGCAAAGAGAATAATTAATAGGAATCGCATTCTACTGTGGGCTCTTTGCTCCAATGCTTCTGTAAAAAGACCTCGCCGTGTATGGACTTTCGTAAGTACAAGAAAAATAATAGTGAAATTTTAACCAAAATATACAATTGCTACTAGAAACGGTTCGGCTGTTTTTGGGAAAAGGACATTCCGCTCAATGATGACGCTTTTTTCAAAGAGAGTTTTAGGATGGACCGGAGATGCTTTGAAAAGTTGGTTGAGTCGCTTCCCAGTCTCGAAAAGAGGGACACCGTCTTTCGTCCATGCATTCCGTTAGCCAAAAGGATTGCAATTTCGTTGTACGCCCTCGGCTCTTCGTCTGAGTGCAGAACGATAGGGAGACTGTTTGGAGTTTCAAAAAGCATGGTGGGAAAAATTCTCAACGAGTTTTGTCTTGAAGTGTGGCATTCCCTGCGCTTTGAATTTCTTCCTCCACATTTTTTGACTCAAGAGAAAGTGGAAGAGTGCGTGAAAGGATTCAAGCGGATTGGCTTTCCGCAGTGCTTCGGAGCGATGGGTAAAACATTTTTTTATTTATTATAATAATTGAAACCTGTAACGCAATACAATTTTAGATGGGTGTCACATCGAAATGAAACCTTCTAGTGAAGACGCTGTTGATTATTTCAACTATAAGGGATGGTACTCCACCGTACTATTTGCGTTGGTTGACTACAGGTAGAATTTTAAAATAGTTACATTTAATTTGTCTGAAAATTTTAAACATTGCAGGTATAGATTCTTATAAATAAATGTCGGCTGCCCTGGTCGTTGCCACGACTCTCAGATTTATGAGAGGTCAACACTCAAACGATGCGTGGAGTCAAGTGACCTTTTCAAAAACAACGCGAAGGATATTGGCGGTCAAATAGTTCCTGTTCTGATATTAGGCGATTTGGCTTTTCGACTTTCGGACGTGGTCATGAAGCCATATCCCTTTTCCACAGCTGCTGTAGAAGAAGAAAAATTCTTCAATTACAACTTATCGAAAGCAAGGAGAGTTGTCGAAAACGCCTTTGGACACGTTAAAGCGAGGTTTAGGAGGATCGGAAAGGGCTTGGATAACCACCCTTCTAATGTGAACGCCATAATAAAGGCTTGTTGTGTTCTTCACAATTTTTTGAATTGTTGTAACAGCAACATTAATGAACACTGGCTAACAGAAATGGAGAAAACAAATCGAGTTCAACCCGAAACAAACCAACCAGATCCCAATACAAATGGCAGTGCACAACAAATTAGAAATGCTATTGCATCATATTTGAGTAAGTTTATTTTTTCAAGAAGTTCAACAGGTCTGCATGAAATTTTTTGTTTTCTTCAGAAATTTCTTTCAATATTTCAATCTTTGTAAGTTCCAATTTTTTTATTTCCTCATGCTCTTCGCTTGCTAAATCTACCGCTCTGCGAACCTCCAACACCATTTCATTATTTTCCTTTTTTTTGCAGGTCTTGCTGCTTCGGAGCTACCTGAGGGCTCATTGGATGACTCCGAAATGTGAAAGCTGCTCGATGTCCCCGGCCTGAAGTCCAAATCTTATTAAATATATATATTATATATATATATATATAACATTTTTATTCCTATGTTAATAAAATGATTAAGCATAACAAACCTGTACTCTCCTCCATTACTGATTCGATATCGAACGCTTTGAAGCTACCCAAAATTTGATGAATTTTAGCGTAGTGGGGCCATTGAGATGGGCACCCGCCTGATGGCCCGATTTTCTTTTTCTCTTCACTAAATAACCACAATCCTTCATTTCAATTATAAAACATGAATTCACACTAATTACCGATATTTGTGTGTGAGGTTTTGGAGCTTTACGCTAACTTCGTTCTTAGAAATTTGCCAGTTTTCGGAGCTAATTTGTTGTGCGATCTCTTCGTGAATGTCTGTGTTTTTCCTGTTACCACGGATATCGCTTATGCGCTCCTCCCACATACAAATTAGCGCTTCCTCCTGCTCCTGCGTCCAAATTATGCGGCGCTTCCTCTTCGCTTTTGAATTTTCATCTACAATAAAATAAAAACTTATTTATCACATTTTATCTACAAATAATAAAATTCTTACTGCTTTTAGCGCCATCCATTTCATTTGTAAGTCAGCTGCTTGTCAAAAGTAGAGTTGCAATTTTTCTTGCAAGAGATGGCGATATGCTCGATTAATGCAAAAAAACTTAATGCAACCATGCTCATTAAACCTAATTAAATGTTAATGTGCCATTATCGTTTCATTATCGGGTAGCATTTTGTATGGGTAATGGCAAGTTAATGGCTTCATTAACGCGGTAATGGGAAAATTCGCTAATGAGCCTAAGTGGAACCGTAGCATTAATGTCAACTATTTTGTCCTTCGATACTCTGCAAGGTTCAATATCCGCAAAACTACCCACTAAGTCCTCGTCCAGTTGTTGTTCACCACCCAAGCGTGCATTGAGGTCGCCTACCAGTACAAACGGAAGAGTAATATCGTTAATAACATTACTAAGAGTAAGAAAATCAGAGGTCCACTTAGTACAGTTGAGGTAACTAGGTATAATGTAAAAACACGCATCACCTGTTCCGACAGAGAAAACTGTCATTCCCGAAAGCGCCGTAAACTTCAGCGAAAAGACTCTCTCAATGCTTTTCCTATATCCAAATAGTAAGCCACCACTAGCTCGTCCCACATTACTTGTTTTTTTGGCATCAATCCACCGAAGTACATAGTTATTAAAAGCTGAAAGAAACTGTTACGTAGCAGTGCAGACAATTTAAATCCAACCTTGTTCCCAATAAACTCGCGGTAAAATTAATAAATACATCCAATTTGTGAGATACGTATATATTTATTGAATATATGTATATATATTTCTTTTATATAACAAAAAAAAAAAGAAAAAAAAGGAAAAAGGAAAGAAATAGATACATTAGTATTCCTTAATATGAGACATAAAGAGAAGAAGAAGGAAAAACAAGCAAAAAGTAATTCCCTACGACAGGTAAGCCGCTTAAAATCATCTACATCCATATACATTTGATTATTTTAAAAATAAAAATAAAGGATTAACTAAATATGGAAACCGTCGAACAAAGATTTGAAAAGAGCAAGACTCGGTTCCAAGAATCTATGAAGCGGATCCGCCAAACGCTGCCGAAAACCAAACTGCTACCAGCCGATCTCGAAGAAGTAGCGTACAACAAAAAGATATCGGTTAGACCGAAGTCTTCCAACACCAGCTATCAACCTGATCGTCGGCTCATTGATACGACTGTATTGCCAGAGGAAGAAAGGTACGCTCCTCCATGGCCAACGCCCAGCGAACCACAAAATAACGACGAAGGCCTGCTCGACATACTATTGCGCAAAGCTAGTGATGTGTTGATTCTCGATGGGTATAACCCAAACGAGGATGACTGGAGTTGGCTTAGCGAAGAAGAGACGCCCACAGTCAGCAATAGCTCCGAAGCACCAACCACCGCCATACATACGGTAATCCCCATGCAAGGCGGACAAACGGAAGGCGGCCAGGAAAAACCCTAAAATATAGGAAGGAAATAAATGGAGAGTACTTCCAAATTAAAATTACGAAAACGGGCATACCACATGTCAAAAGGGTTGCAGGTCCGCAAGATCACTCCCCATCATCAGCGACTCCAATAACGCAGGCAGCAGTGCCCAACAACAGCATGCAACTCAAAAGGCATCGTGGTGGCAGACACCGGGAGTGGTACGCCGACAAATATAGAAAAATAGTGAGTTAGAATATTTTTCATCAATGGTTATACAATACAAAAAGGATCTCTGAATTAATAAAATATTTTTGAATTATTATTGTTATTAAAATCTTTTTAAACTAATATTAAAATACTAGTATTATTGAATTATTATTGAAGTATTATTGAATTATTATTGAATTATTATTGAATTATTATTGAATTATTATTGAATTGTTATTGAATTGTAATTGAATTATTATTGAACTGAATAATCGTAGATATAGAAAAAAAAAAAAAAAAACTGAATGAGATATTTTTTTTTTATTATGTTATGTAGGTAATAAATTATTGTAGACTACTGTAATAAGAGAACTCAAAGGGAAAGCAAAAAAAAGAAAAAACAAAAAGAAAAATGACACTCAAAAAGGGAGAAAAGGAAAAGGAAAAGGAAAAGGAAAGAAAAAAAGGAAAGAATAAATTAAAGAAAAAGGACGGAAAGCTAAATTATAACGTAACGAATATAGAAACAATAATAACACTCACCGTAATGATCACCAACAGCAGCACTCGCAGTAACGCAGAATTTTTCGCAGCTTCGGAAGCATGCATTTATAATTTGCATTTATAACTTTTAATCAACTCGCGATTGTTTACGTTTTATTGACAAGTAGTCAAGAATGTCAAGAAAAGCGAAGGAAGGAAATTCACGAACTAGGAATAATACTAGTTTTTTGTTCCTGCAGGGTTGCATTTATATCTCCACCAAAATAATAACGATTTCTTTTTATTTTTAAATACAATTGTACAAATCAAAGTTTAGAATTCGAAAGATACCTACATAAATATGTCACAACATCAATCATAGACGTGCAACTCACTGTTATAGAGACCAATGCAGTTGAGTATTGGTATAACAGTTATGAGAGTGGTATATCAAAGAACAGGTAGAATAGAATTTAAACAAAAACAATGCACAAGATCGCTATAAGCATTAGCAATATAGTCGAGAACATATACAACAACAAATTAGGCAAATGATGATCGCGAAATCATTATAAAAGGAGCGTGTTCCCAATAAAAAGCAAGCATAGTGTCCTGCGCTGTGCTCGGAGCAAATTGTGATACGACTTGCTAAAAATATTAAGAGGATTTTCTTTTCGAGTTATGCCAAAAGGGTAAGACCCTTTTCATTCATATATTTTTTTCTTCGCCTTTGCCGTAGAGAATTGCTAGTTTTCCTTTGTTTGTATATTTTTTTTTTTTAATTAATTTTTTTATTTTTCTTTAACAATTTTTTTTCAATTTGTTCCTCTTTCTTTTTTTGTTTTGCCTCGTATTTTTTTTTTTTTTTACTTACATTGAATATATACATTATTTTTTTTTCTTTTCCCCTTTTTTCTTTTTTTTTTTAGTTTGGATTTTTTTAGATGTACTTATAAATATTCATTAAAACAAAAATTATATATAATATATATATATATATCCACTAATAAACACATAATTGAAAATTAAATTTTGCATCTATTTCTTATTTTAATATATGTGAAGCAAACTGGATGGAAGGTGATACCTTCCCTGTCACTTGAAACTAAAATATGCCAGTTATGACGGCTTAAAGACAGGTGTGTTACTGAGCAGTGAACCACTAGTAAAAAGGTAGGATGCATTTGGGACCACTAAATGACTGACGGACCATAAAGAAGACGGACGAACGGACTGACTTAGGGAGCGTGCTAAGATATGAAATAGGAGCCACAGCACGCTCATGGTTGTGCTACGCACAGTGGGTGGGACTGCTCCATGACCTCGGACAGAGACGGGCAGGAAGAGTGTATGATAAGGCAGGGTGAGTGATGAATGTGTAAAAATTTGATCGAGAGTTATGAATGTAGAGTTATACAGGGATTGTGTGAGTGCGTAATTGAACGATAGGTATTTTTATGGCTACTTCCTCTTCTTTCTTTTTTTAATTTTTTTTTCTGTTCCTTATTTCTCCCACCCACACATTTCGGTACGATTTTTCTTTGTTTAGATTGAGTAGAGGGTATGCGGAGTGGCAAGACTTCACGCCCATTACGGCGAGCTAGCCGCAGTTTTGCCACTGCTCATTGTTAAATTGAGACAGTTGGTGTAGGTGTGCGTAGTAGCGGCTCGGTACGGTGGCAAAACTGCGGCTAAGCTTATACGAATCGCCATGTTGCATCATATGTAACCCAAACAGTACGTAGTAAGGTTCTAATTTTGTGGCACTATGGACGGCGCTACGAAGTGCAAAAGCGGCATTACTAACATAATCATCCCATTTACGTTGGTCGTTTTTAATAAAAGCCCTAATCATTTGTAAAACAGACCGATTAACTCTTTCTGTAGCACCAGCTTGAGGTAAATATACGACAGCTTTTACGTGGGTTATACCATAGTTCTCAAGAAATTTTTGGAATTGCCCTGAAATGAATTGCTTTCCGTTATCTGCGTGTACAAACTCTGGCACTCCAAATATGCGAAAAATATCTTTTTCAAGATATTTAATTACTTCTGTGGTTACGGCCTTTCTCATTGGTTTTAGAAAGACATATTTTGAAAAATGATCTAAACAAACGAAAATGTATGCATTGCCAGCTTTTGTTCTGGGGTAGGGCCCCATAAAGTCAATGTACAGTCTTTGGAATGGACGTAAGGTATTTTGTTGTGCTTCCATTGGTGGTCTTTTTATAAAAATATGGCTTTTGTTGCATTTACAGGACTCACAATTATTAACAATTTTCTGAACACTTTTTGATAATCCTGGCCAAAAGTACTTGAGTTTTACCCTTTCAAGTGTCTTATGAATCCCCCCGTGTCCTGTTGATTCTGAAAAATGTGCCTTTTCTACTAGATCGTCACGGAGATCTCGGAGTACCCACAATTTCCATGCCCGATCCTCTTGAATAGGATCCCCACTGGCCAATTGTGTCCTCTTATACACATAACCCTGAGATTCACAGAGGTCTGGCAGTTGGTTTTTATTTTCTTCAATTTTTCTGATAAGTTCTTTATACTCATCGGACTGAAAGCTAGGCGAGTCTAGATCGATATCAAGTTTCCTTTCTAGTCTCAGTTCTTCAATATATGCTCTCGATAGTGTGTCGGGAACTATATTCTGGGAGCCTTTCCTATGTTTGATCTCAAAATTGTATCGCTGTAGCTTTAAGCTACAACGGGCTAGTCTCCCTGACAAGTCTTTTTGATTCATTAGTCATTTAAGGCTGGCGTGATCTGTGATTATAGTGAATGGAAGACCTTCCACATATGGTCGGAAGCGTTTTACAGACAGTATAGCTGCATAGCATTCAAGCTCTGTAACGCTTTAGTTTTTCTGCGCTTTGTTGAGCTTTGTCGATACATACGCTATAGGCCTTTCATTACCCTCATCATCTAACTGAAATAAGACCCCCCAACACCATCGTTAGAGACATCACATTGAATATAGAAATGTTTCTTAAAATTGGGGTTGACAAGCACTGGTGCGCTTATCATTGCTTGTTTAAAATCATCATAGGCCTTTAAGGCTTCTTCGTCCAGGCAGAATTTTTTTATTCTGTCTTTGGTAAGGCATGAGTGCAAGGGTGCTGCTTTTGATGCGTAATCCTGGATAAATCTCCGGTACCAGCCTGTCATTCCAAGGAATCTCCGGAGTTGTTTCGGAGATCTTGGTATCGGAAAATCTTTGACTGCCGTAATTTTGCTTTCGTCTCTCCTAATGGTGCCCTCTCCTACAATAAAACCTAAGTATTTTAATTCTCGGAAACAGAATTTGCTTTTTTCGACGTTGATAGTTAGCTTTGCTTGGTTCAAGCACTGGCCTACCTCTTTTAGCAATAGTATGTGATTCTCGAAATCTGTTGAACATAACATAACAATAGATCGTCCAAGTAGACAAATACATTTTCCCTGAGCCTGGCTGGTATAACCTTATCCATCAATCTGCACATTCTTTGTGCAGCATTGCACAATCCAAATGGCATAACAGTGTACTGATATAGCGGACGCCCTGGGACAGTAAAGACGGTTTTTTCCCGTGACTTTTTTACTATGGGCATTTGCCAAAAAGCGTCCTTGAGGTCTATCGCTGAGATATATTTTGTGTCATGTAGGCGGGTTAATATGCCATCAATGCTTGGCAATGGATATGCGTCTTAATTAATCGTTCATTTACCTTACGCGCATCTAAACAAATCCTGTTTTTGCCAAGTTTTCGTACTAACGTTACAGGTGAACTCCAACTACTGTTAGACTCCTCGATTACTCCTTGCTCGATTAAACCTTGCCAACCTTGCCAACTTGGGTCCTCTTATAGAGGAAAGCCAAGCTCTGACTGTCACAAGCCAGCCAAAGAGGGAGTGATGGAGGAGTAACAACCTCCTTAAAAAACCAGTCTCGTCTGACCCGGACGATGTAAAACTGTAAGGGTCTCCTTCCTAGAGTTCAGTTGAACAAAACCACGTTATCAATGGCACAACAAAATGATTGTACTACCCCCGGTGGTACGCATGACAATGCAAATCCACCCGCTAAGGCGGCTTGGGCACGGATTCTGGGGGCCCAAACTATTGATGTGGGTGAGCCGGAAGGCTCTAATGATTCCCTTAGGGATCTTTTGGAGAGGGAGAGGGCTCTTGAGGAGGGAGGAGGCGAAGAACCAGTGGGATCCTTGCCACTTTCTCCTCAAGTGGCCATCTCGGTTGAGCAGGGAAGGTCTCAGGAAGTAGAGAAATCTGCTGAACGAGCGCCCTGCGCAACCAAGAGTAAGCAGAGGAGGCGACGGCAGAAGAACAGGATGCAGGTGGACAGTGGCAGTTTGCTGCCTAAGCCACCGGCGCCTGTCCTACCTGAAGTCACCTCAGTCGCTCCACCAACTGAAGCGCCGGACTTGACTCGGGAAGAGGCTTCGGCAACTGAACGGGCTTCCTGCAGTGAAGTTAGCGAAGTTAAGCTTACCAAAAGCCAGGCAAAGCGTAAAAGGAGAAGGATCGCTTTGGAGAGGTATAAAGAGGCCACAAAAGCCAAAGATATCTCTCCCGGTGATACTACTCCCACCGACGCGGCTGGCAAAAGACCTCGGACTGAAGTATCATCTTCAGCCGAGGCCGGATCAGACGGGAAGGCACTGCCCTCAACATCCTCTAAGCCCACTGGCAAGAGGATGAGAGTGCAGCCCTCCCCGGTTGCATCTGTTTCTACGTCCCTGCGGCACTCGGGCACTGGAGGCAGTCTCATACCTTCACAAGAAGGAGGGTCTGTCACCTCTGTCTCGAGAGCTCCAAGGAAGGCAGAAAAGCCATTGAGCGCGACCAGTGGATCTGTGGCGGCTTCATATTCAGGCTGCATCCAGAGCACTACCGGTTGCAATCATTGGCAAGAAGGGAGAAGACCGACGTATGAGTGCGGCAGAGGTAACTCATTGCACGCAACACCTGCGTCGGTTAATTAGGGAAGGCGGCACAAGTGCAAATTCAAGGGGTTATGAGGAGTGCGACGGTATCTTCAAGATCCGTTGCGCCTCTCAGGCCAATTTTGACTGGATTGTGTCCGCGGTCACTAATATCCCGCCGCTTGGAGGAACCATCTTTTCGGTTTATCGGGAAGATGGTGAACCCAAGCTTTTGCGAGCGATCCTTTGGATTCCAGGCATCAACTGGAATGTGAAGGATGTGCTCGACAGCCTTAAAGCACAGAACCCGGGACTCGACACAGCTAGGTGGAAGGTTCATTCCTTTAAACACAGTAAAGGCCGTGATGGAAAGGACGGCTTTACTCTGGTTGTAGGAGTGGATCTGAAGTCAGCCGAGACCGCACGTTCTGTGTACAACCTACGTCTCAATCTGTTCTTTGGATGGGTGAAAATCCATATTGATTCCAAATGAGCAGATTGAGACGTTAATGTATTATTATCCATTCTTAGGATGAAGAATGTGATAATAACACAGATCAACTTGCAGCACTCAAAAGCCGCCTTCTGCCTCCTGGGTAGGCGAATTTCCTTGCTGCATACATCTCCACACATCATTGCCGTGCAGGAGCCATGGATACACAAACAGCGTATCTGTGGCTTGGGCGGGGTGTGTGGCACTACGATACTATATGATGAACGCTCGGTCCGTCCGAGAGTTTGTCTTATAGTGTCTGGTGACCTTACGGTGAACAGATTGGCTCAGTTTAGTGGGCAGGATCTGATCGCTGCGAGGATAAGCTACAAGAGCGCTGATGGGTGGAAGCACATCGTCATTGCCTCCGCCTATCTACCGTTTGACTCAATACTACCCCCGCCGACGAGGGAAGTAGATGAGCTTACAAGCTACTGTAGTAGAGTAAATCTGCCTCTAGTATTGTGCTGCGACGCTTATGCCCAACATACTATTTGGGGCAGTAGCAAGTGCAATGGTAGTATAAAGCTGTTTGAGTACATCCTGTCTTCAGGCTTGTCTATACAAAATGTAGGCGCACGTCCTACCTTTGTGACTGCCAGAAGGCAGGAAGTTATCGATCTGACACTCTCTTTTAAGGTGGAAGATTTGATCAGTAACTGGAAAGTGTTGGATGAAGATAGCCTATCTGACCACAGATACATAGAGTTCACTCTTGGGGCAAGGGTTATGGACCCGGTGCCAAGGAGAAACCCTAGGAAAGCGGACTGGGAAAGGTACAGGTCTGAACTAAGGAACTGTACCTTTGGTCCGCTAAGTGTACGGAAAGAGCGGAGTATTGATGCTGCAGTGGAGCAACTTCACTGCAGTCTTACAGCCAGCTTTGAACGTGCTTGTCCACTTCAATCGGGGCCTAGTAGAAAATCGGTTCCCTGGTGGAATGGTACTCTACAAAATCTTAGGAATGAATCCAGGAGACTCTTCAATAAGGCTTTAAAGTTAAGGTCTGAGGAGCCCTGGAATCTTTATCGTTCCAAGCAAAAAGAGTATAAAAGCGCAGTTCGCAAAGCGAAAATTGAAGCTTTTACAAGTTTTTGCAGCGGAATTGAATCCGTCAGTGAATCCAACAGAATGGTCAAGTTTTTAAAGCGGGATCATTCGGTCAAGCTGGATACACTGAGAAGGGAAGATGGATCGGTAACTGAGTCGAAGGAAGAAGCTTATTTGGAGCTGCTCGCGACTCACTTTCCGGGAAATCCAACACTTGTGTGCGACCACCCTGGTCAAATTGAGTGTGACTATGTCAGGCCGCACATAGATAAGCATAATTGGAGGATTGCGAGGCAGCTGGTGACGAAAGAGGTCATAAGGTATGCGGCTGCATCCTTTGACCCCTATAAATCGCCGGGGCCAGATGGAATCCTACCAATAATGATCAGGGAAGGAATTGAGATGCTGCTGCCTGTCATGAAAAAGATTTTTGTGGCATGCGTGGCAAGAGCATACATACCTACCCAATGGAGGACAGTCAAAGTGACGTTTATACCAAAGGTTGGTAGAGACGATTACTTTCTGCCAAAAAGTTTCAGACCTATAAGCGTGATGTCTTTTATGCTAAAGAGTCTCGAAAGGATAGTTGAGCTGCACATTCGAGAGAAGGTTCTTTCGAGGCAGCCTCTGTCACCATGTCAACACGCGTACCAGCGCGGAAAATCTTGCGAAACTGCCCTACATCAACTCGTCTCTAGAGTTGAGAGGGCGTTCGATAAGAGAGAATACGCTGCAGGTATTTTTGTTGACATTGAGGGTGCCTTTGATAATGCAACATTCGATGGAATGTGCAGGGCAACTGCAGCTTTTGGCGTAGATAAGGTGATAGTTGACTAGATCAGGACTCTTCTGTCACATAGGACGTTGGTGATGCAAGCAGACTGCGATAAATATGTCGTATCAGGGGTGAATAGAGGATGTCCACAAGGTGGCGTTCTCTCACCTCTGCTATGGTGTATTCAGGTCGACTCTCTGCTATGCGCGCTAAACTGCTCTGGTATTTACCCACAAGCTTACGCGGATGATGTTGCTGTACTGATCAGTGGATCATCGCTTCGTGACGTTAGCAGAAAAATGCAAGCGACACTAGATCGTATAGATGCCTGGTGCATTAGTAATGGGCTTTCCGTAAATCCTTCTAAGACTAGTGTAGTTTTCTTTACTAGAAGGAGAAGGATGGACGGACTGACTCTTCCAATGCTAAGGGGAGTTGATATTGCACTCTAAACTGAAGTCAAATATCTGGGAGTCATTCTAGATACCAAGCTTCTGTGGAGAAGGCATTTACAGGTCAAAATATCAAAGGCGCTATCAGCTTTTTGGAAGTGTCAGAAGGTATTTGGCAAAACATGGGGTCTGTCGCCGGGTAAAGTTCTTTGGATTTACAAAGTGCTGATCAGACCCATGATATCGTATGCGTCGGTGATTTGGTGGAGCGCAATGAAACGGAAATCCTCTGTGGCGGCGCTTGCGAAACTTCAAAGGGCTGTGAATCTAGGTTGTACTGGTGCTTTCACCACAACACCTGGGCCAGCTCTCGACGCCTTGTTAAATCTGGAACCACTTGATGTCTTTATCAAAGGAGAAGCCATCAAGGCGGTTTGTAGATTAAAGCGCAATGGTTACTGGATAAGAACAGGGTGGGACGTGAGTGATGTAGCGGGGGCAGCGGGCATTGATACAAACACAATGCATATGCCGTCTGACGCGATCACTACCACCCTGATCTTGAAACGCAACTTTGAAGTTAAACTGGATGAAGCTGAAGATGTTTCAGATCTTCTGGTTAACGCAAGTTGCATTTATACTGACGGCTCAAAAACAGAACTAGGTTCTGGACCAGGAGTATTTATAAGGGAAGAGGAGGAACAGAAACTCTTTTTTCCACTTGGGAGCAAAGCGACAGTGTTTCAGGCTGAGGTTTTTGCTATCCTTAAAGCAATGGATCATGTAGTTGATAAAAGATGGCGGGGTAGAAGCATCTATGTCTTTAGTGACAGTCAGGCTGCGCTACTGGCAATGCTTAACCTTGCTGTCTCGTCAAATCTAGTGAAACAGTGCAAAAATAGAGTTAATTACGTCAGTAAATTCAACTCTGTGCAGCTCAGATGGGTGAGAGGACACTCTGGTGTTGAAGGCAACGAGAAAGCTGATAAGCTGGCCAAACTTGCATCTGATACACCTTTTCTTGGTCCGGAACCAGTCATAGGAGTTGCTACTGCCAACATAAGGACGGCTGTTGCGGAATGGGTTTTTCTAACATGTTCACAGCAATGGCAAAATGTTTCTACGTGTAGGTTCTCGAAGCAAATGTTGCCATCTTTGTGTAGCAAATCTGCCAAATTTCTGCTGTCCCTACCTAGGGGAGACTGCAGACTTTTAGTTAATGCAATCACAGGGCATGGCGCTTTTGCAAAGCACCTCAAGGTGATAGGAGGCACCGAAAATGCTAACTGCCTGTGCTGCGGAGAGGAGGATGAGGAAACGGCTGAACATTATTTGTTTGACTGCCCGGCATTCTCTCGAAGCAGACTGATGGCATTCGGTACGTGTGACATATACGGAAAGAATGCTCTTTCCTTATCTTTCAGGAATCTTCTAAGGTTCATTCATAGAACTGAGAAGACCCTGTAAAGAATATGCCATCTTGGGTCAGTACAATGGACAAATTGGAAGTCTGAGTGCTGCCCTTGAAAATAGGCGTTTATTTTAATAAAAAAAAATTAAAAAAAAAACTCCTAGTGCTATCATTCTATCTAATTCGGCGTACAGCAATTCCTGAATTACTGGTGACACTGGATAGTGTCGTTGTTTTATTAGTACGTCTTCATTTATGATTTCAATCACATGTTCTTCAAGAGGTGTTTTACCTAAGCCATGCACTGAATATGAAGGAAATTCTAGTTTAACCTGATCTAACTTTTCTTGTTGTGTCTTAGAGAGATCATGTTGTCTGACGATGTTTACTGGTTCCTCAGCTGTGAGTCTTTGCCCAGGGTTTTGTAGTTCTTCTATAGCATTTTTGGTCCGGACTTTTCCTAACAGATCTATCTCGAAAGAATACCAAAAATCTATTCCAAAGTAGACATCTTGCTCTAACGCTGGGACAATATAAAAGTCTATGCTCTTTTTTTCATTATTCCACTCGACTGGCAGAGTTATAACGCCTGTTACTGGCGTTTCTCCACCATTGGCGGTTTTTATTTTTTCCGTTTTTATTTTATACATTTTATTTTCTCTTCCTTTTACTAACTTCAACCCTCCTTTTCCTATACAACTACTAGTCGCGCCTGAATCCAATAATGCCGTAACTTCCATCCCTCCCACTTTTGTTTTAGCAAAGAGCCTATTATCCCCCTCAACGGTACAGACCGATGACACTACGTTTCTTTTTATTTTTCGCAAGATTTTATGTCTTTTTCTGAGTTTTTCGTTTTTTTTTATTATTCTTTTTTTTCGGTTTGTACTCAGATATTCACAAAATATTCGTGCCCTTGCTTGTTCATATTCTACTATTCGTTGGTGGAGTGGTTTTGGTTGTTGCTTGAGTGGCGTGTTGGTTGTCGATGTAAGGGGACGGCTTAAAATTGAAGGGGTTCCGGAGTCTGTTCTGAGTGGCTCGGGGCTCCGGTCACCTCTGCCACGTTTAAAAAAGTTTTCGGCCTATTACCTTCATACACACAATATGAATCGCTTTTATCACACAAAAAACATTCCATTGCATGAAACGAACTCTGGCAGACTTCAGTGGTTTCATTATTTTTCCTGTAGTAATCTCCAGGCATGCTACAACTGAAACAAAGATTTAAGTGAAATGGGGATGGACACAAATTGGGTTTATTTACTGGGCTCTTGAAACTATTTTTGGCTTGACTGTTAATCGTTACTGGTGGTCGTTCAGGTTTTAATTCTGCACTAGCGCTTCTATGATCATACCGTCTTGTTGGGTTTGGATGGTATGTAACTGCTTCTACACTATTTTGTCTTATAACGTCCTAAGCCTTTTCGCCTGATGTCATTTCGTCAACATGTATTTCACTCACTTGTCGGGGTTTCGGTCTTGAGTCTCGCAATACCTTTTCAGCTCTTTTGCATTCCGTTTTTAATTTCGATTGTGTTAATATTTTGCTTGAAAACAACATAGTCGCTACTTGTCCCCTCAGATTATTTTTTATTATGTTGACTTAGTCTCCCTCTGCTACCCTGTTTTGCAATTTTAAGCTAATATTATGCATTTCAGTATATGATCGAATCTGATCGAATGATTCCCCTATTTGTTGCTTACGCTCTACAAGTTCCTTTATTACTTCGAAATCCGTCTGCGTAGACTTATAGTGACTGAGGAGCTCACGCTTGATATCTTCATTATCAAAGTCGGGATTATCCTTATTATCTGCCAATACCTGCCAATACCATTTTTCCGCATTATCTTTAAGTAAGCAGTGGAAATCCTTGGAGAGCTTGTTATGCGGAATTCCGTGCGTTTCTGCTAATCGTTCTATTCGAGAAAGAAAACTCTCTACCGTCATCTCTTTATTTGTGCCGTAGAATTTAATTTGCCATCGATTTAAATCTATTTTGTTCATTCTAAGAATCTCGCTTGTTGTCAATGTTTCGTCGAGTCTTGAATTCGATTCATGGTTAAACCGATGTCTAACACCGGTTTGTGTCTCACTTGTCCTGGGCTGTTCCCTTAAAGGCGTAGATTAAGGCTGTGGATCTAGCTGCATACTTCTGTTCCCTCGTATTCCTAACTGACTTTCTATTGTTACAAACTTCCCTCGGACGTTGCGGATTTCCTCCATGCAACCTACAATGCCCTGATTTTGAGTATTTATTTTGTGGACAAGGTCACTTATTTGTCGTTGTATAGTAATTAACCCTTCATTAGCATCCATATTCGTAGTGTTGGTTATTGGCCGTCTGTTATTTTGAGTGTTGTCTTCCTGTCTTTCATTTATCTCAAGTCCACTTAATTGATCTCGGAGATGGTTTTCTTCTACCTCCTGTGTTTCAGACATAATGGAGAGCTGGTTAACTTTTGATGAAAAACTAGGTGAGTTTGTTTGTAAGTGATTAGGTCTGTCGTTGGTAATAGTACTAGCTTCTGATGGTCTATCTACCAATATAGTATTAATAGTTCCGACAATTGGCAACCCTAGTTGCTTGCGTTGGTTTCGTGTCAGCCTGTGCTCTTCGTGAGGTCTCGAGTTTTCTCTGTCCATTAAAAAAAAATATATATATATATATCCTTACTAAAAATTATTCTCACGGATTGTAATGAGTACAAATAAAAAAAAATTTTATATATATACAAATTAAAAAAACAAAGGTTTAAAAATCAAAAAAAAATTTTATAAATTGCGATATGTGGTTACTGAACAGGATTCCCAGTAGGAGTTGGTTGGATGCATTGTTGTCCGTTTGTCATGTACGAGTCGTGCGAATTCTCCACCCCGCCCTTTTTAGTCATGCCTGTGACCCGCTCTTCATCTTAAACTAGAGTAGAGGATGTCTCAGTGCCTATTTAGAATATTTTTGATCAAAAACCTCACGAGTAAAGTCGTTGACGCAACAACTTGCGGTAGCTTTACATATCTCACAATATTCATTCCCTTTCCCCGAAAACCGTTTTCAGCTACGCTTAAAGAGCATTTCAACTCCTGGTGTAGACCCTGATTTGTTGAAGCCCCCCTAACACATAACTAATTAAAAAAATTTGTTAGCCGTTCGCACAAAAATTCTGTATCTAGTACTATTGGAATTTGCTGCATTCAGCCAGGACAAAAACTCCCCCCGTCACAACAAAAAACCACTTAAAGATATTTTTATGAAAGAAGCTAGAAAGAAGATGGTGATGATAGTAGAAAAAAAATTTAAAAAGTGATGACAAAGTTGAAAAAAAAAAAGCATTCGTTGGGCGCCATTGTTAAATTGAGACAGTTGGTGTAGGTGTGCGTAGTAGCGGATCGGTACGGTGGCAAAACTGCGGCTAGCTCGCCGTAATGGGCGTGAAGTCTTGCCACTGCGCATACCCTCAATCTAAACAAAGAAAAATCGTAGTGAAATGTGTGGGTGGGAGAAATAAGGAACAGAAAAAAAAATAAAAAAAAGAAAGAAGAGGAAGTAGCCATAAAAATACCTATCGTTCAATTACGCACTCACTCAACCCCTTTATAACTCTACATTCATAACTCTCGATCAAATTTTTACAAAACTTATATCGATCATTAGGAATCACATGTGTTTCATATAAACAAAATGTTTACATCAAAAGAGTTTACAAAATGAAAAAACCTACTAAACTAAAATTTGCTGCTGAGGTTAGCAACATTATACGATAACAAGGTAGGGTTACTCGATTGCTACTTATTTGATGCAGTATCACCGGTAGCAGGCGCTATATCCAATGGTTGATGAGGCGTATTTCCACCGACTACAACCACGTATTGCAAGTTGCCCCTAGCCAACAACGAGTTGAGTTTGTCAGCATCCCCAGCATTCACAGCAACATAATTGCCCTCTCTCCACTGAAATTGCCGGTCATCAATGAAGATTGAGAACTCTCCCAGTGGAATCTTCAAGCCGCAATTAAATGCATTGAGTTGCCTCGCTTAGACACGTAACATATAGCGCTTATTACGCTCGTTGGCTGTGTAAACCCGTTGAATAAAAATTTTTGAGCCCTTAAGCTTGCCTTTTTGTTTCATCAGCACATCAACCAATTGCGGGTCATGCAGTTCAAAGATAAACATATTTGAGCTTCTAATATGCAAAACGTTGCGGACGGAGACCCTCGTGTTTATAAGCTAATTGCAAAGCTGAGTAAATTCGCGAACTGCGTCATGACGATTACAACAACTTAAGCCGCTCACCGAGATATTAGCGCGCTTACCGGATCTTTCCAAATGCTCAATTTTTGTTTTAAGTTGACCCAGTTCCTTGCGTAAGCAATCGGTCTCACTCTGAAGCTCGCAGATGGCGTTAATTATAACCACGAGATCTTCCTTTTTAGCCACGTCGACTAGCTTACGATCAAACATAACCTCCATCATGGCCCATGAAAAGTGTCACCAGTAGTGGTTCCATTAAAAGGAGTAAGCGAAGCCATCTGTCTGTATGGCGCAAGAGTTGACGAACACAACGGCGAGCCAAGATAAGTCAGTCTTTTGGAAGTATTATTTTCCACAGGATCAGGCGAAGTAAGCAAAAACCCGCGCTTATTCTTATGCATAAGAAAAACCGCCAAAGTCAGAAGACGATCACACGTCACCAGAAAGGAAAACTCTCTGCTCACCAATAGCAAGGAAAGACGAGCGACAATAATATAAGGCAAACTGTAATTGTTATGGCCGAAAACTTTAAAAAAAAACTTTAATAAATAAAATTTATTTAGCGCAGTATAAAAAAAACAGCTGTTCGCCAATCAAGCGCAGGGCTGCCAATCTATTTTTGTCTATGAAACGAAGCACTGTGGGTCGCCTTTCCGTTGATCAGAATACGAACTTAAAGCAGACAACAGCAAAAAATCATACGCATCGAATTTTAGGTGAAAGAAAGCGAATTTTGGGTGTTTTTATACCCGACACACTCTGTGTCGAGGATATATTGCGTTTGTGTGGTTGATTGTAACACCCAGAACCAGTCGAGATAGACCATACAAAATGTATATAGAAATGATCAGCGTCACCAGGAGATTCAATTAAGCCATGTCCGTCTGTCTGTCTGTCCGTCTGTCCGTCTGTCTGTCCGTCTGTCTGTCCGTCTGTCTGTCCGTCTGACGGTCCGTCTGTCTGTCTGTGCGTCTGTTTGTATACAGTTTTCTCATCGAAGGAGTTGAGCTATCTTGATGAAATTTGGTATGCGTACTCAAGGGCATATGAGTAAGAACAAGTTCGAGAATAGACCTGATCGGACCATTTTTTAGGGGTACCTCCATTACTAGGGTCTGTTACGAAAATCACAAAATCTGCTCTAAAATCGAAGTTTTTCAAGATATTTTGATGAAATTTGATATTTTAACATTTTTCAAGGCAAGTAATACGATTTCCAAACACTTTTAAAGTGGGTGTGGCAGAAGGGCGTTTCTCGAAAATTGTTCTCTACACCCAAAACTCAAATGGGACTTGAACGAAATTTGGCACTTATGCTTCCTTTGTAGCCATAAACTTCCTTTAAAAAAATTTCCTTGGTCGGTCCATTAATCAGGGTACCTCCAGTACTAGGGTCTGTCAGAAAAATCCCAAAACTGCCTCAAAATCTGAGTTTTTCGAAATATTTCAATGAAATTTAGAATTTGACCTTATATTTAAGCATCCGATTTGAATTGCAAAAAAATGGAAAAGTGGGCGTGAGAAAGAGGCGGTTTTCATAAAGAAATTAACAAAAGTTGGTATATGGGGCCCCTAATGGCCTAAAAACCTCTTGAATATTCTTTCGTAGTGGTCCTGTTTTTTGGGCATTGTTCAAAAATTATTTAAACATGTGTGTCTGTGTCGGGTATTTTATTGTCAGGCTTGCCTGACTATAACACCCTTACTTGTTTGTAATTGATGTCATATAGCTCTTAAAGAGCGAAAAGATATGCATGCCCATTACCTAGCACTCATTACTGCATCAATGAAGCTGGTAGTTGATGTCAAATTCGCTGCTGGCATAAATGAGGTATTCGATTATTTGCATCGATTACATGTAGACCAAAAAGTGTGAAACGGTAATGCGAGCACATTATCTGAGCATCTATTACTGTATCAATGAAGTTGGTATTCGCTGCTGGGTTCGTCAATGGAAATCAGATCTTACTCCCCAGGGGAGTAACTCACAGCACTAATCAAATAATATATAGATGTCTCACGCTGAACAAAAATTTGGTCGCTAGCGACACTGAGCTCTAGCTCCCAGCGAAAGAAATCATATATTTCTATATATGTCACTCTCATAGATTTTGCGCGCGACATTTCGCACCAGTTAAGAAGAGATGGTACTCGGCAGGCAAAAAAAAAACGAGAGAGAAATACTTTTGGTGAGTACCCAAGTGAAAAATAATCAATTTGGTGGGTACCCAAGACCGCGGTGAAATGAGCCAAAATGGAAACGGCTCCTGAGTGACATATATAGTTATAACATATATGAAAGAAATATAGCAATCTGAAAAATTCGGATTTTTTACTTTTGCATTCGCGAAGCAACAGAAATGATTCATTATGAAACTGAATTCGAAACAGTGCTGGGCTATGTCCTTTTGCCCATTTTTTTTTTTATACCCGACTTACTCTGTGTCGAGGGTGTATTGCGTTTGTGTGGTTGTGTGAAACACTCAGAACGAGTCGAGATAGACCATGCAAAATATATATAGAAATGATCAGCGTCACCAGAAGATTCGATTTAGACATGTCCGTCTGTCTGTATACAGTTATCTTATCGAAGGAGTTGAGCTATTTCGACAAAATTTGGTACGCGTGCTCACGGGGACATGAGTAAGACTAAGTTCGACAATGGACCCGATCGGACCATTTTTAGGGGTACCTCCAGTACTAGGGTCTGTTACGAAAATCTCAAAAACTGCTCTAAAATCGAAGTTTTTCAAGATATTTTAATGAAAAATGATATTTGAACATGTTTAAAGGCAATTACTATGAATTAAAAAAATTTTAAAAGTGGGCGTGGCAAAAGGGTGATTTTCATAAATATATTTAACAAAAGTCGGTATATGGGGCCCCTTATTGCCTTATATAACTCTTGATATGAAAAACTATTTAAACATGTGTGTCTGTGTCGGGTATTCTATTGTCAGGCTCGCCTTACTATAACACCCTTACTTGTTTTTGTTGCGACGTTATACATATGTATGCATTTGTGTATGAATCTATTCATGACAGAAACCAAATATTTGAAAATTTCAATTTGGGCGTCGGTCCGTCAACTCCGTCAATTTTTGGGCATGGTGGGGTGGTACAGACGTTTCATAGAAGATTTTTCAACACTTACCTTCCATTTGACCGAGCTACTCTCCGCCAAAAGAACCTTTCAATGGAATCCTCAAGCTTAAAACTCATTTGCAAACGTAAAGGATAGATTAGCGTCAGTACCATTCTTAGCGTACCCCGACTATGACAAAGAATTCGGTGTCCAGTGTGACACAAGTCAGTATGGAGTAGGAGCAGTACTTGCCCAGGAGGAAATAAATGGGGACGAACGTCCTATAGCCTACATGTCCCAAAAACTCAATAAAGCACAGCGAAACTACAGCGTATCCGAGCTCGAGTGCTTTGCGGTGGTATTAGCTATTAAACGGTTTCGTCCTTATATCAAAGGGCATAAGTTTGAAGTTGTCACGGATCATTCAAGTCTTAAATGGCTCATGAGTCAAAAGGACCTCTCGGGGAGGCTTGCAAGGTGGGCCTTAAAGCTTAAAGGGTTTCACTTTACTATAGAACATAGAAAAGGAAAGCACAATGTGGTAGCCGATACTCTCTCTCAAGCATATAATGATAACGAAATTCGAGTAAATTTAATAGAGAGCAGTATCAATAGCGCCTTGAGAAATAGCCTGCATCAAGTGACGGGGACAACACCTTACTTTCTACTTTTTGGTCAACATATGATTGTTCATGGAAGGGATTATAAACTATTGGAAATGTTAAACTTGTAAGCCGATCCGATTGTTCAATTAAGCCGAGAAGAGAGATTTATCAAGTTGCGAGAATCCATCAATACAAAGATGAAAGCAAGTTACTTGAAAAACCAGAAATCCTATAACATGCGTGCCAGGCCCAGAAGTTTGGATGTAGGAGATGTCGTGTTTAGAAGGAACTTTGTTCAAAGCAATTTGTTCAATCATTTTAATGCAAAGCTCGCGCCAGTGGGAATTAAAGCAGTCATAAAGAGAAAAGTAGGAGGATCATATTATGAGATACAAGATATCAATACCAAATATACAAGGATTTATCATGCCAAAGACCTTTGGAAGTGATTCCTTTTCTGTTCTCAGCTTAATTTCATCGGCAGGCCTTGAAATTAGTCTGTGGGGTGTGGTGAGCTCTCTTTATTTTCATAAAACTTGCTCGTATACGTGTTCACTCCTCTCAGCGGACCATCAATCCGTCTAGCCAGTCCTTAACTTACACGCGTCAATGTAAGGCAACATTAAACGCAGCCAACCTCGCTAAAATTTCGCCACATCTCCTTGCGACCGTGTTGCCAGCTTAGAGGTTTTCCCTCTGGACTGAGGTTTTTTTTTTGGGCATTTGCACGGCAACCACACGTTCGATTGTCGCCTTTTAAACTAACACTTTTATCAATTTGACCGGCAACTTGAGTTCAATTTTACTTTCAAGTTCTATTTCAATTTTACGTTCGAGTTGTAACAGCTGATCGTAAGTCTTTTCGCATTTCATTTTCGTATCACGATTCTGCCGCAACGATTGATAAAGGTGTCGGAACAATTTTTAGATTTTTGTAAATATACAGAAGTCTTGTAGTCCTATGCCATCTTGAAAATAATATTCGCTTTCAAGTTGCGTGCAGTCTACGTCACCGCTTCCATTCTTTAGAATTTTGACAACCAGTAGATGTGACTAACTCAAAGGCAAGGTATTGAACGTGTGAACACGGTGCTAGTTTTAAATTTGTCTCGCCTTAGAGGGAAGACTAGCAGAAAACCTGGGAACACAGTTCTCCCATTCCACAGCGAATTCAGAAGAAACTTCCTTTTTTGGCTGACTTCGAAATACATCGGACGCATTGTTCGCTAGAACAGAAATATTAAAACAAAATACAAAAATTTTTTTTTCATTAAAACAAATTATTTCCAAAAGAGTTTTAAACGCCCTCAGCCTTATTGAAAGTAAGGGTATCACCATTATTAAAAAAAAAAAAAATCCGCTTGAATGGTTTTTCCTCACGCCTTTGAAGGACGAATTAGTGCGAGCAACGTGTCGCCCAGAGCTACTGGCTACGCCAGATTTCAATCTGCATCCATCTTTGAACAAAAAGTCAAATTTCGCTAAATGTTAACCTTGTTGTGTGTACTGGGGAGAAGGACCTCTAGTAAAGCGCCAACAAAGGATTCCGTTGAATAAAACACTCTTTACTCCTTTTCCATAGGTGTTTCTTTATTAAAGTCTTTTAATGATGTTTACAGGTTCTACTCTAGCTTACTTTACTGCCCTAATTCCCTAGCTAACACTGAGATCCACACTTTGTCGTCCTGGCTCGTAAGTAGGTGCGCCAAAGTTGAGATCTGATTAGACTTTCGATTCCAAACTGCAAGTCCCCTTCCGTAGATCGAAGCTCCGCTTAAATAGATCAATATTGCCGATCTAGCAATATTGGATATTGATTGATTTCATAAGTATGACTTCGAACTTCCCCTGCCGGTGTGCCTACGTTGCACTTGTTGTTGTTGCACCTGGCTCTTGTTGTTCTGTTGCGTTGATCGCCCTTCTCGATCGCCTTTTGTTGTTGTTACCAATAGCTTTATTGCTGCGTTTCTATTGTTGATGTAGGACTGCCTTTGAAGACGTTGAACCGCTTATGCCGTTGCTTATTGCTGACTTGCATGCTCGTGGTCTTTCGTCTTTTCCCTCGCTTGCCCTTTCCTCCAGTCGGCGTTGTGCCAAGTTTATGTACCGGCGATCGGTATGCTTCTTTACGTAATTGTTTTCAGTAGTTGATTTCTAATGTTGTTGTTGTTCTTGCTGAAGGGTGTCGGATTTCGAGCTCGGTGCTGTGTCGTCGAACTCATTTGCTGTGTTTTGATTGTTTTTATATGTTTTGTCACTTTTACCGCTTAGAGCTGATAGCGTGACGTTGGAGTGTGACGTGACGCTTTTCGACTCACAACATCCCTCCCCTCCTCGGCAAGTCACGAGCATCGTGACTGTTCATAAAAACGTTGCGGCTACCAGGTTGAAATCTGAGACTCGGGTCAGCCTGCCATGATGTCTGCTGATAGTGGTTATGGGCTCGCCGATGTCACTGGTAATGCTCTGGTAGGTTGCTTGCTTGGGTGGGTGTGATGATTTCTAATCATCCCGATCTTCTTGATAGTTGTGCCGGTGCGTGATGAAAATTGATGTCGCTGCTTCTATGATGTGTTTTGTCTTGATTGTTGCTGTTCCGGTGTGGGATCTCAGTGTTTTGAAGAAGATTTAGAATTGTACTTTCTACCTTAAAACTATTGTTATATTTGCTCAATTTGTTTTCAAACATTGACAATATTCTCATATGTATGTTTTACTTTACTTTTTTTTCGAATTAATAGGTATTCAATATTTTATGAATTTTAATTCATATTTTCTTTCAAACCGTGATATACTTATATTAGTTTTTCTTCTTTTTTTTTCATTGGATCGTAAACTTTGCTATTATATATATATATATATATATTTTTTTTTTTTTTTTCTTAAAGCTTAGTACTTCATTAAAAACTTTTTTCATTTTTCTTTTTTAAAAATTCATCTGAAGAACAATCAATTTCTTAGTATATGGCTCGACATTTTTGAGAGTGAAAATTATTTTAGTTCTCTCTTTTAACTTTTTTTTTTTTAAATTCGTCTCAAATACGATCAATTACATATTTAATATATTTAAACTGTTCAAAATTTTCAAATGGCTTTTTTTTCGAAAAATCATTTTTTTATACTTTTTTTTTTTATACTTTTTATTTTTAACAATTAATTGCTTATTGCCTATATTCAGGATGATCGAAATTTTCAAATAAAATGATTTTGGATTATAAACATATGTAAGTATGTGTCTCGAAAATTTTGAGGATGACATTGATTTTGTTATGCAAATGTATGGCACTCGTGTGCTTTAAATTCCAAAGTTCAATTTCTGTTTAGCAGTTAAAATATTTTCAGATATATTTTTTTTTTTATACTTTGAATCATGTGGATGCATGTAAATGTGTAACCACATGCTTCTTTGCCTTAAGGCCATCTTCCGTTCTTTAACATATACTCTGCATGTGCCTTAGGAAAATTACATCTCGCATTTCATCTCTTTTAGGTTGTTCAAAAATCAAAGTGATTTTAAGCCTTTTAAGCTTTGGTTATTTTAATTAACCCCTTCCCCCTCTTAATGGGAGAATTGTTCTTTTTGAAACAGACATATGTGAAAATGATGCATCTATATGGCCTTTTTTTTCGTTTTGATAAGTTGGAATTGATGAAAATGCTGACAATCTTATGGTTCTTTTTTTTTTTTTTTAATAGACCTTTTGGTATTAATTTGGAAAACTGGCAAAAAAGATTTTTGTGAATGAACCATGTATGTATGTATGTATGTATGTATGATGTATATTTTTGAGTGCAATTTCGACACTTGCAAGATTACTCAAATTTCACGAACGGTATGCGCAGTTCTGTGTGCAATTGCTTTGGTTTGTAAAACGCGTTACATAAGTTCAGAAATTTATGATTTACTTATGTCGTAATATGTAAGCATGTGCATGCATGTAATGGATCTTCATGCAAATACTTTTTCGATGTGTGAATATGTGCATAAACTTTTCAAATTACTTGGTGTTGCCTTTATGCTTCTTCAAAAAGTATGTGCACATTTGCTTGAAAAATTGAGTTTTGATTATTGAATTTGTCTTTTGAATCTTACCTTTTATATTACCCTTGTAACGCTATTCCCCTTCCTTCATTTTTGGAACAAGTTGGAACAAGATAATTTCTTGCTTACGATCGCGTTGTTTGTTTAAAATCTGCTCTTGAAAAATAGTAAAAATATTCGTATAAGTTAATGTGCCCCTGAGATTGTTGGTCGGTCTCGGTATGTATTAAGTTCATGTGTGTGTTTATGTGTATGTACGCTTTGAATGAAATGGAAAAATGCGTTTGTGCGTTCGTGTGTCTTATGTTTTTCGGGATTTTATGAATTTGGTGGGGTGGTTTTTATTTTTTTTGGCTCGATTTCTGCTTAGTTATTGATTTTCGAGCTTTGAAAGAATTCTTATTCTTTTCTGTTCTTTATTTGTTGATGGTGCAGTTTTATTAAGTTTTTGTGGAATGTTTTTTCTTTTCCTTTTATTTTCAATTTTACATTCACCGGCGTTGGAATTGATACAATCGAATAAGGGCCTTCCCAAATGGGTGAGAATTTATTTTTTCGGTTTTGGTTCTTAAGCCACACTTTGTCTCCAGTCTGAAATTCTCTGACTTTCGAGCCCTTATCGTAGTATCGCTTGGATTTTTCTTTGGCAATTTTTTGATTCTCTCGTACTAATTGATGGGTGCGCTGGATTTGATATTTTAATATTTTCGAGAAATCGTCAGTGTTGTACAGTGGCTCAGGTCTTCTTTTTAGGTTAATTGGAATGTCGGATTCAAACCCAAAAATAATTTTGCAAAGGTGTTTGTTTTGTGGATGAATGTACTGTGTTGTTATGCACGTGCATAGCGTGGTGCAGCCATTCATCCCACTTTGTGCCATCCTCATTGACGAAATTTCGGAGAAATTCCGCAAGAGGTCGGTGACTCCTTTCAAGAGCACCATTGGCTTGGGGGTGGTATGGTGAAGTTTGGGATTTCTTGATTCCAAGAATTTTGCAAACTTCCTTAAATAATTTCGATGTAAAGTTTGTGCCATTATCCGTGATTAAAACTTTTGGTATCTGGAATTTTGATATTATCTCGTTGAAAAAAGCTTTTGCAACTGTTGCCGCCTCTGCATCCGGAATAGCTGTGCAGATGAAAAATTTTGAAAAATCGTCTATAAATTTTAAAATGTATTTGTTTCCTCTCGATGTTTCCGGTAGGGGGCCAACCATATCCATATAAACTTTGTAGAAGGGGCCATGAGCTATGTCTGTGAGTACCATGGGCAATCTTTCTTCTTTTGAGCATTTATTCCGCTGGCATTTCTCGCAGTTTTTTATATAATCTCGAATCTCTCTATGCATGCCGTTCCACTTGTACTGCCGTCGAATGCGAAAATATGTTTTTATAGCTCCCTTGTGACCTCCTAATGGCCCATCGTGAAAATTTTTAAGCACCTTTTCGATGTCCTTTCTCTGTGTTAAAAATTCTGCTAAATCCTCTGTCTCTGTGTGATCTGTGGGGTTTGTATCTTCCGAATCATCTCTGCTTTTCTTTGTCTCCGTGTTTTCATCGCTCTGCTCTATTTTTGACTGTGTTTGTGCTCTTGTTACCACTGACACAAGATTATTTTCATATGGTAATCGGCTCAATGCGTCTGCGTTTAAATAATATTTTCCAGCCTTGTAACAGATTTCAAAATCAAATTCCGAGAGCTTATGGCGGAACCTCGCCAATCTGGATGTTTGATCCTTTAGATTTGCTATGCCTCTTAGAGGTTTGTGGTCTGTGTAAACCGTAAGAGACCCAAATAGACAGCTATGATATTCATACAATGATTTCAAGGGATGCATGAAAATTGTCGACAATTTGATAACAATTCTAGTCCTCAAAATATGTTTTCAAAACTACATCAAATTGACTTCATTGCACGATCTCATATCATGACATGAATAATGAATAATATGAGTATTACTACGTTTATGCGTCAGCTATACGCAAATAAAAATAATTCGCAAATAGTTAACTCACTGTTTATACGGCAGTTCAAATACGCAAATAGGGAAACTTTTCAGTGCTGCCCGACTAAAAAATACAATTGCGTGGCAACATATTCATTTGTCGGAAGCCTATGTTTTGCATGGGTTAGTTATACGATATCGTAGAAAATAGGAAAATCGTCAAAAATAAGTGGCAGCACCTTGAGCTTTATTTGCAAATAGCTTCGTTATTCAAGACTTATTTTCGCGACTTGTTTATTTGCAAATAAGAATTCAACTCAGCGTTTATGTGGGGAAATTTGCTGTTTGCAATATTTTTATTTGCAAATAAGGCATACGCATAAACGTAGTATATGAGGTCAATATGTAACCATATACTGAAATCATAATTTGCTCTCAAGTTGAGCACATTTTGTCCCTCATAAGCAACACATACTTTCAGCATCGTTTGAGTCATGCATGATGTCAAGATGATGCGAATATGTTGTATTTTGTCTATTTGGGGATAGCAACGGAAATTTTTTGTCGCCCACACAATGGCAAGGAATTCCTTTTCGATTGTTGAGTATCGTTTCTCAGTTGCGCTTAATGCTCGGCTTGCGAACGCGATCGGTTGATCTTCTCCTGGTTCTCCTTGCGAAAGGACTGCACCGAGTGCTTCGTTGCTCGCGTCCGTTGTTAACATGAATGGCTTTGTGAAATCTGCATACTTTAACAGTGGTGGACTAGTTATTGCAGCTTTAATGGCTATTACTGCCATTTGGCATGCCTCCGTCCAAACGAACTCGGCATCTTTTCTTAGCAGTGATGTCAAGGGTAGAAGAAGCGCTGCTGCATTCGGAATGAATTTTCGGTAGTAGTTTGCCAGTCCAAGGAATGCTTGCAATTCTTTCTTATTTTTTGGTATCGGGAAAATTTTTACACATTCGACCTTACTGGGGTCCGGCCGCACGCCTTGGTCGGAACACTTGTGACCCAAATAGACAACTTCCTTTCTTAAGAACTGACATTTTTCCGTTTGTATTTTCAATTGGCTGCTTCTTAGGGCTTGTAGTACTTTACGTAGCCTTATTTCGTGTTGTTTAAGGTTACTTCCGTAAATTACTATGTCGTCCAAATAAACAAAACAATCGACGCCTTGCAAGCCGGTCAGAACATTATTCATAATCCTTTGAAAGGTTGCCGGAGCTCCGGAGAGTCCGAATGGCATTCTTACGAATTCGTTATGTCCTATTCCAGTACTGAATGCTGTTTTTTCTCTGTCTTTCTCGTTTACAATCACTTGATGGTATCCGCTTGCCAGGTCTAGCGTTGTGAAATACCGGCTGCAACCGAGTTGGTCGAGAATCTCATCAATGCGGGGTATAGGAAATACCTGCTTGACGGTTACATCATTCAGCTGCCGAAAATCGACCACCAATCGCCATTTCTTTTTCCCGTCTGTACCTGCCTTTTTCGGCACTAGAATGATTGGTGCGTTCCAAGGTGATTTGCTTGGAGCAATTATGCCTTGGTCCAACATCTCTCCCACCTGTTTATTTATCTCCGCCTTGTGGGCCTCCGGAAGGCGATATTGCCGAATATTTATGGGTGCTTTCCCGACCTCTGTAGGTATTTCGTGGTTGAGCACAGTGGTGTAACTCAATTCGTCACCCTTTAGGTGAAAAACATCCGCATAGTCCTTGCATATATTCGCTATGGACTGTCTTTCTTCGTCGTTCAAATTTTCTTCCAATTTCAAGGAATTTAATAACAGATTTGTCCTCTCATCGGTTTCATCGCTCTCAACTACGTTGACTTCTAACGTGTTTACTGTTCTATACTCCTTCAATAGCGAGTATTTTAATTCCGTGCCTCCTTTTATTTCCGCAACTTTTTCGGAGGCGTTTAGTACTGTCACGAATCCAATCCCATTCTTTGGTCTAGATAGACTCTCTCCTAGGTATACCTGTGTAGCAATTGTTGTCTTATGCACGACTACTTCTTCCGTGAGTAGTCCTGTGCTCACTCGTGCTATTCCCGCTGCTCTGGGGGGGATTGTTATGGTTTCTGCTATAAAAATCCTTTTCCTCGCACATTTTAATGGCACTCTGCCCACTAGGTTGCCTCCTTCCTTGAAGGTCAACTGTTTCTCAATAGTGTCCAAGATAGTTCTGTTCCAGAGCATGTCTCTTCCCAGGAGACCATCTACTGGCAAACTGCTATTACGTGGCACTACGTGCATTTCCATATTTAATGCTGGGATCGCATTATGTTTAATCATCACTGATCCAATAGTACTGGAATCTCCTCCAAAAGCTCCTCTTAACCATTTCGTGTCCTCCTTTTTTATTGGTACGTCTTCTTTTAAGACTTCTCTTTTCACTAAACTTGCATCTGATCCTGAGTCGACCAATAGGGTGATGCTGCCATTGATAGCCTGATTGCAGGGTATTTCGATGTAGGCATCGTCCTCTTGAGTCTCCGTTATGGCAGTGCAATTTGAAAATCGTGGCGTGTTTCTATCGCATTGTGAGTCCACCGTTCTGATACTGTCGTTGATAGCCTGCTCACAGGATAATTCAACGCCTTCATCTCTTTGTGGGCCGTTATGTGCAAACAGTTTTTTCGCGCTTTGGAGGACATTGGTATACAAACTTTTTATGAGTCTTTTGTTTTCTTGCCCTATTTTAAACATATTCTTTATTTTGGCCGCTTCCATCTCGCATACGGGGTAGGTGAATACTGTAACAGTGTTTTTAAAAGATACTCTCTTCTTTTTATTTTCTTTTAAAATTTTCTTTTCGTCGGTCTCACCATTAAAGTGTAATTCCATCTTTCCGCTTATTTCGTTTTTGACGTTATTCGTTGGTATTTTTCGCTCTCTTATTTTGTTTTTTATCTCATTCCGTGGTATTTCTCTTTTGGACTTTCCCCATCTCTTAGTGGTTAAAGTTCCATTTCCTAGGCTGTCCGAGGGAACCTCTTTCGGCGTATTTTTATTATATTCCGAAATCGTGGTTTCCTTATTGTTATGATGACCTGCTCCTTGTTCTTGATTTTGACCCGGATCAGGTTTTGGCCGCTCTTATACTTTTGTTTTGGCATCCCAGTCTATTGGCCAAGACTGGGCCGCTGGGAGTTTCCCGCGTTCTGCTGATCTTGTTGAGGGCAGTTTCTGGCTATATGCACGAATCCTTTGCCAAGGAAACACTGTACTTGGTTGTTGTTATTCGACCCTCGACGGTTATTTTGTGCTGGCCTTTGTTGTGGGTTTTGCTGTGTTGCCCCTTTTTCGCAAAATTTATTGGTGCGATGACCTTTAATTTGACATTTATCGCAGAATAGGCTGCTTAACTTGCTCCAACAATCATCAGCTATATGTCCTATTTTCCCGCAGTGTGTGCAAGTTGGCCTAGATGCCTTACTGGCCTCCATTATTGGCTGTTTGTTTTTCATGCAGCTAGGACTTTCTTCGTGTCCATACGTTCCACACAGCTTGCAATAGGGTGTATTCCTTCTCTTTACACATACATCTCGTGTGTGTCCTTGCTGTTGACAGAATGAGCATATCAGTTCTGTTGGTAGTGCCGAATTAATAGTATTTATGTTTAATTTGTCAGATTTCAAAATGTTTTCGGAATTTTCTGCCGCATTTATGAGATCCCGCAAACTGGGGTCTGTCATGTTTATCAGTGATTGTTTTAGAGAATGATCCTTTAATCCCGTAATGAAATGCCTTTTTGCCAGATCTTGGTATTCCCATAGCGCCGCTCTTGATTCTTCCGTAGTCCATTTTTTTGTGATCATTTCTTCAGCCTCTTTTAGGTTAGTTTCCATTCGACCTCCGAACAGCGACGCGGACTCACCTGTTTGTTGATGTCCGTTTATAATATCCGCTCTAATATCTTCCAACGTTCTTACTGTTGCGTATGTTCGTTGCACAAAGTCGCGGAGTTCATTTAGAGTCTCGAATTTTCTGGTGCCAATTGTGTTGAACGCAGCCCCCGACAGTCGCTGCCTTATACATGTAATGGCTTTCTGCATGTCCTCCGGGGCAATCATACAATTGAGCAATTCTATGCCCTCGACAAATTTTATTACGTCCGCCTTAAACTCAGGTCCTCTTGCTCCGGAAAAAGATGGTACGAAACGTTGGACATTTTGGACAATTTCTGCAACATTCTGTGAATTTGCCATTGTTACTTGAATTTTGGGTATTTGTACTTGTGTTGGTGTTTTAAAGTTGATTCGTTGATTGGCGTTGTCGTGGAATTTTCTGATGTACGTCTTGCGGGAAGTGGAGATGTACTGCAAACTATTCTTAATTCTCTCTTTAGGTTTCCAATTTCTACTTTCAGAAATTGAATTTCTTTCTCTTTTTCTTTGAGAGTAGCTTTGTCCTTTTCTATGGACTCCGATATGTCCTTTCCTACTGCTGTCTGCAGATCTTCTCTTAGAGATTCGTTTTGCTCTTCTGATTCTTCTATCAGCAAGGTCTCTTTATCGATTCGATCCCTCAAATCTTTGCAGTTCTTTTTTAAATGGCCAACTGTCTCTTCCAATTGTTGTATTTTCTCCTTGGCGACTTCGTTTGATACGGCTACCGAATTTTTCGCTTTTTCTATCAGAAAAACTGCTTCTTCCAATTGATTAAACCGATCAAGTGCAACTTGATTTGAAATTAATAATAAAAATTCTTTGTTTGGGTTGACTTCTCTTATCAATTCCCACGCTTCTGCTTGAAGGATGCTAGCGTGTTCTTCAGATTCTTTTAGTTGTTGTCGCAAAGCTTCGCACTCTTTTTCCATAAATTACTTTATTTGACGGATGACTCCGTTTTAAAAATAAAAAAAAAAATCTTCCGTATAAAACAAGGTCAAAAATGAAAATGTTCAGTGGCGTCGTGTATTTACTGTTGCAAGGGGCACAATTTTTAAAATAGTAATATTAATATTTGTGTACTCACCATACTATATGCGTCTTTTGAACTGATTTTAATTTCTTGTCCTTTGATGCTGTCGGCTTTTACTTGCGTCGCTTGTTTAATTTTTATTGTATATATATTTATATGTATATATATATACAATAAAAATTAATTATATATATTTTATTTATTTTTTTTTTTTTATAAAAATTTTTATTTAAGGTACTCTGCTATGCCCTTATTGCGTTTGTGCTGCTAAAGTGTCCTTCGGAAGTTTCACTCACACCCGGACCCTGACGAATTAGGTTTCACCACTGTTCGACAGGTTATAGCAGTGCAGTACAAAAAGGGTTAAAACAAAATAATTGATATAATTCGGTACATTTATGTTGTTTTTCATTGAAATGCCTTTCGGAAGTTTCACTCACGCCCAGGCCCCACTGAATTAGGTTTCACCACTGTTCAGTAGGTTCCAATGAATAACTCAAATATATCCAATATATATCAATCTTACCCCACTGTGGCCAAAAGTCGTTGTTTCATTTGTTATGGTTTGTTAGTTTGAACGGCGTACTGTTGTGAAAGGATCGTGATTCGTACCCGACTATCCTTAGTCGAATACCGGCTGCGCCATAAAATGTTGCGTGTCTGCTGGGGAGAAGGACCTCTAGTAAAGCGCCAACAAAGGATTCCGTTGAATAAAACACTCTTTACTCCTTTTCCATAGGTGTTTCTTTATTAAAGTCTTTTAATGATGTTTACAGGTTCTACTCTAGCTTACTTTACTGCCCTAATTCCCTAGCTTACACTGAGATCCACACTTTGTCGTCCTGGCTCGTAAGTAGGTGCGCCAAAGTTGAGATCTGATTAGACTTTCGATTCCAAACTGCAAGTCCCCTTCCGTAGATCGAAGCTCCGCTTAAATAGATCAATATTGCCGATCTAGCAATATTGGATATTGATTGATTTCATAAGTATGACTTCGAGCTTCCCCTGCCGGTGTGCCTACGTTGCACTTGTTGTTGTTGCACCTGGCTCTTGTTGTTCTGTTGCGTTGATCGCCCTTCTCGATCGCCTTTTGTTGTTGTTACCAATAGCTTTATTGCTGCGTTTCTATTGTTGATGTAGGACTGCCTTTGAAGACGTTGAACCGCTTATGCCGTTGCTTATTGCTGACTTGCATGCTCGTGGTCTTTCGTCTTTTCCCCCGCTTGCCCTTTCCTCCAGTCGGCGTTGTGCCAAGTTTAGGTACCGGCGATCGGTATGCTTCTTTACGTAATTGTTTTCAGTAGTTGAGTTCTTATGTTGTTGTTGTTCTTGCTGAAGGGTGTCGGATTTCGAGCTCGGTGCTGTGTCGTCGAACTCATTTGCTGTGTTTTGATTGTTTTTATATGTTTTGTCACTTTTACCGCTTAGAGCTGATAGCGTGACGTTGGAGTGTGACGTGACGCTTTTCGACTCACAACAACCTCCTTCTACACTCTTAGCAGGATCACCCTCTTATTCCGTCTGCATTTCTACAGTAACCCTTGCGACACCCTCGTGGTGGAATTTCCGCAGGTTGTCACCGTGGATGTGGAGCAAGGATAAAACGGTGGCTGATGCATCACCGTTCTCCTTCCCCGGCTACTGCGAATCGCTATACCATCTTTCGGTGCGATTAAGAAGACCTATGCGTACTATGCACTGTAGCGTAACCTTTATTACAACTGACACCGTCATCGTATCCAAAAGGAATAAGTTTTGAGCAGGGCCCCAGGAAGTTGTTGCGATTACATATGATCGCGTAGTTGATTTTTTTTTATTTGAATTAAATATATTTAGTCGTAGCTTTAGTAATCGTCAGCTAAAGAATTCACATATTCATCAGAAATACCTTCGATCCACCGCTACAACGTAAACGACCACTTTGATCATTTCGTATTCGCCACGGACACCAGGCCTGTTGTCATCGTGGGATTTCGTCTCAACCTGAGTGAGTTTATATGAAAGGAATGTTATGATCAACTTATGTGTGTTGTTTAGAGTTGCGGAAAGTGAACCTTGATTTTAAGTTACGATTTTGTTTGCGATGTACCGCGGAATTTCACTCGCGACCGCCTGATTTTCAATATCTTTGTTTTCACTCGCTCGGTTACCCTAAATTGATTTTACTACTAAAAGAATTGTCCAGTTGACATTAATGAGTTTTCTTTACCTGACTAGAAATAAAAGCTGGCTTTGAATAGAAATGAATTAAAATGCCAAGAAAATTGCGCTAAAACCAAAAAAAAAAAAAAAAAAAAAAAAAAAAAAACCCAAAACTCAAACGAAAACATTAATGTTGAAAGAAAATTAAAAGAAACTACACGAGCATTTATTTACCATATACATATAAACGAGGAATCAGAAAAAAAAAGAATAATTATGAACTAAATGTAATATGAATTGAAACCGTCCTCTTTATATTATATATAGCTATCTGCTCCGGTATTTGTCACGATATGCTCATATTATCCAGATAAATGAATTTTTATTTCTGTATAATAATTCGAGTAAAAATCGCTATCGGGAGTAAAATTAATCGGCGAGCACTAACGTTATAGCAAACCATTTAGAATTTTAGACTTAAGATGTTTTGGTTTGTTTGAAATTTAAATTGTTTGTGAATATGAATTCGTTAAGTGCCTTTGAAGTTCGCTGACAAGGGGACAATGAAGTCGTAGACGCGTAACGCCGCATTAGCGGTAGGGACTAAAGCAAGTCTATTATTTAGTATCGGTAGGGTGGGTGCAGAATCGGATAGCTGCCCAACATCTAAAGCTATCCCATTTGGTAACGTGAGTAGCGAATAAGTCGCCATCCATTCCTTCTCTTTCTTATCTCTGAGTGCTTCTATTCGTATCTAAACCTATCTTAACCCAGTGTTCTGCACCTTTCTTTTTTTTGATTTATGCCAATGCTGTTCTCTTGTTTGGGGTCCAACCCATCCCAGTTTCCCTGAGCTAAGCCGAAGCATAGCTAGGCGTGCAGAGCCGACCTCGACAGGAGAATCGTGGTCTTGGAAGTTCAGATTCCACGAGCGCGTTCGTTACAGACCTGACAGGAGCGAGGTTCGGGGTTCAATCCCTACTGGTGGCGAGAATTTTTCCTAAACTTTTTACTTGTTTTTATATATTATAGTTTTTGTTTGTTCATAGTTCAGTTATTTTGGAAGACAAATATTTCCCCTAAGCTTTTAAGGTTTTATAATTATTGTTGTTTTTTCAATGGTTCATTTTCAATTAAAAAAATTTTGGATGAAAAAATTGTTAAAACTGTTTCCCAAAATCTGAGCAATGCTAAACTCAAGTGAGCATTTTGAACAAGAAATTAAATTCGATCGTTTAGCGTAATGGTCAAGGCGTTCGCCTAGCGATCTTGGTGGTCAGCGGTTGGAGGTTCGGTGGAGGCGAGAAAATTCTAAGAGAAGTTACATACAAAAGATTTAAAATAAAAAATAGATTAAAAAAACCAAAAAAAAAAAATATAATAATTAATACATTAAATAAATAAAAAAGTCAAAACACAAAATAAAATATTTCTGTTTTCTCAGTCGCTGGTGCTAGGCCATTTTCCTGTTGTAGTGGCTCCACTGACTGCTGGGTGAGTATATAATTTCAAATTTTTTGAAAACCTTAATTTCATTTAATTCATCCAATTCAAAACCGTAACAATAATACTTAAATATTTTTCAATACTTCGAAAATGTAATTATTACTATATATGATTCAATTATTTTCATATAATTGATTACACACTCAATAATAATTACTTGTAATTGTAATTGGGAAAATTCAATTACAATTACGTGTTAGTGCAACTGAATAAAAATCAATTACAATTACTTGTAATTGCAATTGAATTTTCCCAATTACAATAACAATTGTAATTCAAATTTTTCCAATTACAATTACAAGTAATTGTTATTGATTTTTATTCAATTACCATTACAAGTAATTGTAATTAAGTGTGCAATCAATTACAATTTTGTAATTGAACTGCGCAGGTCTGACCTACATAAAAGAACATTTCATTTCTTTAAAAAAAATATAATTTTAAGAATAAAACAAGTAATAAACAACAATTCTGACGTATGTTTTATGAAAACGGAATAAAACCTTTTTCCACACAATATTTTATTTCCGGAAAGCTTTTCGATTCTAATTAAAATGTGCTCTTCTTCATACAACTTTTTCATTATGAGCCTTGAACTTTCGCTTTGTGTCTATTCTCTCCTCAAGGAAAATATCGAGCACGGCTGAAATTGGCACTGTGAATTCGGATCTATACTGTGCGTCTCTACAGAAGACGGCAACCCTATGCATCTTATCGAAATATATATCACGATCGCGTTTGATCTCTCTCAATTGGTCTTCCATTTCGTTGTTTTCGTTTCGCAAATTCGTTAGCTCTAGATCCTTTTCGGCGGCATCACGAGTCTTTATCTTAATTATACGCTCGAGCTCCTTGATTCGTTTCCTCGATGAAAAAGGACCTTTCCCTTTGCCCTCACTTTGCAATTTTGTCATGACTTTCTGATCAGGATTATTCTTTTTCGTTTTCAAAATGACGGTAGAAAGTAGCTCCACTGCAGAATTATCGGCGCTCAGGAATTTTGGTTTTGATTTATTTAACCCATTACGTTTGAACAGAGTTTGAGTTACCGAACGTTGGAGCGTATGCTGGCCGCCGTAACGTTTAGGCGTGGATGGCACATCCGGCTTTTTGTACTGGGATTTCTCCGATTCATTTAAACGCTCTGGGAATCCACCTTTCACGCGATACAACAAGACTTTGCCTTTTAAAGCATCCTTTTCGCGTTGCTCATAAATACGCCTGATCTCGATGGGTCCATACTTCATTGGCATACCCTTGCGAACAGCGACAGGATCGTACTTGACTTTCCTAGCATTCGAATCGTAGAACATGCGAAACCAAACTAGGAAATTGAAATTCTCCCGGAACTTCCCGGAACACAAGAGGTCGAGCGGAATACTTTTTGTGACGCCTAATTTCTGGAAGGCCTTTTGAAGGATTTTAAAATTATCGTAGCACTCATGCTCCAGATTTGTGACAAACTTTACATTACGTATACAAATTGAATTCGGGAACATTGAATGTAGGAGCTGGCAATAGGCTGCACCGGTGCAGAGTTCTTCAATTTTTGTGAATTTTGATTTGAGCAGATTGTTGACCCAACACAGAAGCTCGTCGCGTAATTTGTTACTGAATACTTCAGTATGCTCTGAGTCGACGTTAATTATCATTTTCGCAAAATTTGTATTCTTGCCACGGTACAAGACAGCACGCTTATAAACTATAACCGGTAACTATAAGGATGATTTTTGTTCTTGAATTTCGTTTCGTTCATTTATAAATTTTTTTTATTTTGTTTTTATTTGATTCAATTTCATTTTATTTATTTAATTTTATTCAAAATATACGAGGGAAAAAAGTTACTTTTTTGAAATTATTTTTCGGAGCTTACTAAATGATTTTGAGAATCCCTCATATTTAAGAAAAGTCACTTTACTCGATTACTCGAGAAAGGCTAATACCGTCGGCAGACGTATATAGTTAATCGCGATAAAATTTTTTTAATCCACTTTTCCAAAAAACCCTGACAGACGACAAATGGTGGATTAAAAAATGTATGATTAAGCAACCAGCTTTTTTATGTGTCAACAATTTTGATTCCACTCAATTAAATTTATTATTTAAATTCTATTTGACAGCTATCACCAAGGTTTCTTTGTCAAAAAGAACGATTATGCATATAATCGCGCTTCTAAAAGTTCGATTAAAATGGAATTGATCCTCCTTTTATCTATACATAATTCATCTTTAATCAGCAAAACGGAGATAATCGCGATTATGATATACGTCTGTCTAGGCTATAAGTTGAATTTATTTTATCCATGAGAATTGGTTGGAGGCTGGGTTTGAACAAACGATATGAAAGAAGTATATAAAGTCAGATTAGGAGGTCAGATTAAAGCTCAAAACACTGTTGCCAGATTTTTAGGGGAATATTCCCCTGAATGTCTGAAAACAAGGCCAAAAACTTCCAAAATTAAATTTTGATATATTGTAACAACATAAACTTGGTCATATCAGGTTCCACAAAATTCTCGCTGACCACTTTTCTGTCCTAAGACTCCACTTAAGATCATAAATGCCTTTTAATTTAAGGGATATTACCCTAAACTGGCAAAAGTGGCTTGAAATATTGCATGAGCTGCGAGATAAAAAATTTGGGTGTTAATTCGACACCTGGTACAAAAATGGCTCCGGAAGTAAAACCATTGCAAGTTTGTTTTTTATTAGAATTTTAGACTTTGACTGATAATTTTTAAAACTTTAGTAGAATATCGCAAAAGTTAATCGATTTGTCCCTGTTTTTCAAAATCGACCAAAATTAAAGAAATACAGACTGCATGCATAAAAATATATTTGTTATGAACGATAGTTAGGTTTACAGCAGATTAAATTAAAAGAGTTTAGTTTTAGCGTTTTAGAATTTAATAGCGATTTTATTTCAGAGTTAATTTAGGTTTAATTGCGGATTGGGATCTTATAGCTAACAGTTTCATAAAGGTGAAGTTTTCATAAAAGTAACTAGTTGGTGATAATAAATTGGTTGTTGATAGCGAATTGAATTTTTGCAAATAACAAAGGTTTCACAAGATAAATTTATCGAGGTTATAAAGGACTTTAAGCACGTTCTATCTTTCTGAACTTAATCCGTCTTCAACTTGTATCACTAGTCGGTCTATCGCGCGCGGAGAATACAATGCAACTAAAGAAAAACGTTATGAACAAAGGTTGTCAGATGCTTAAATTAGTGTAATAAAGAAACATAAGGAAAATGTAAATGAGTTGAATAAAGTTACATAGGTGAAACTGTCTTTTCGATGGGGTGGTGGCAACAGTTCTCCCCCTCGTAATCGATCCTTGGTTCGGTTACTGTCGATCTTTGCCAACATCCAAAAGGGCTAGTTTGCACGATGGTCTCTCTAGTATTCCACTTGCTGTTTGAATTATTGCTCTTCGCACTTGTCCGTCCTTTGCCGTGACTATGGATTTCACGACACCTTTGGGCCAGCTATTTCGGGGAAGATTATTATCGGATACAATCACCACGTCTCCTTCTTTGAGTGGCGGTTGCCTGTGGAACCACTTTCCTCTTCGTGTTATTGTAGGCGTGTATTCCTTCAACCATCGCCGCCAAAACTGGTTCGCGAATTCTTGAGCTTGCTTCCACTGTTCTCGGAGTCCGCGATCGTAAGCTTGCGCGGGCTTAAGTCCGTTTGACGACCCCAGTAGGAGATGGTTCGGAGTAAGTGCTTTATCGTCGATGGTCTCCAACGATACAAACGTCAACGGGCGTGAGTTTATGGTGAATTCGACTTCACACAGCCCATATCTCTGGTTGTACCGCGACGCGACATGAAGTTGTGAATGACCATGATAAACGAACTGGTGTCCAGAGAGTGCGCGATTTCTACATGGATGGCCCTGACCGTTGAGGCAGGTAAAAATTACGCCCCATCTTTTTTCCTTTCGTCGGCCAACATTAAACAAAATCGGGCCAAAAAAGTCGATGCCTGTGTAGGTGAACGGTCGCTGGAATGTTGTTAGACGAGCTTGTGGAAGTGGAGACATTTGAGGTGTACTTGGCTTGGCGCATTCTATCACGCATCGTTGACATTTTTTCCGCACTGTTTTATATAGAACTCTTAGTTTTGTAGCATGGTGCATGTGGTGATTTTTCTCGTGGTAGGACCGCACAATCAGGAACGTGATATGGTTGTTTTTCGGCAGCATTATTTGGTCGTCTCGAGTGACTAGGGGTTCGGTACGTCCTCGTGACCGAAGCACACCATAATCGTCTAAGTAAGGGTTGAAAGATATTAGTTTAGAACTGTTTCGTACATTCTTACCACGTTGAAGATTTAAGATCTCAGGTTCGTATTCTTTCGTCTGTGCGAATTTGTAAAGCAGTTTCTTCGCCAGTTGCATTCGTTCATGCACAGGTCGTTGACATTCAAGGCTACCGACGCGTCCTCGTAGTTTATCTACATACGACATGAAATTTCCAACAGCACGGTACAGGTGATCCCATTTTGAAAAATATTCGAGGTTGATCGGAAGTTGGTTGATTGAAGTCGAGTTCATATGTAGTACGTGATGACGCTTTTGTTTCGAAGTCCGCTGGGTTGAGTTTTGATGGTACCCACATCCACTGGGAAGCATTTGAATACTCCAGAATCTCGCCGGTTCGATACATGACAAACTGATGGAATCTTTTCGGATCAGCTCGGAGCCATTTTAAGACAGTCTTAGAATCCGTCCACCAAACGAGTGTCATTTTTGGGAGATTTCTGATACTGCTGTTTTTTTCTGCAACCCTCTTGCCGGTGATTGCCGCCTGGAGTTCCAGTCGAGGAATCGATACAGGTTTTAGAGGTGCCACCTTAGCCTTGGCCGCTACTAAAGAGATTTGAACTTCGTCACCATGTTGGACGCGCAGATAGCTTACGGCTGCGTAGGCATCCTCGCCTGCGTCGACAAACGTGTGGAGCTCAACGTTGCTGGCAACGCAAAGTAATGGGCTGTAACATCGGCGAACTGTTACCGCGAGTATGTCTGTTAACTGGGCTTTCCACTCTGTCCAACACTTAATTAGTTCCTCCAGGAGGGTGTCATCCCAGTCAAGGCCAGAGCGCCAGACTCCTTGCAGCAGAATTTTCAGCTTAATCGTGTAACAGGATATGAGTCCAAGGGGATCGAAAATACTCATGAGGACTTGCAGTAGTTCTCTCTTCGTGGGATTTAGATCTCTTTCAAGAATGCTTCTCTTTACTTTTGGGAATCTGCAAATATATCTGAAACAGTCGTTAGTCGGGTCCCAGTACATACCTAGAAGCTTTTCTGTCGTTGCTAGTTTAAGCAGCTCTTTTCCCTCGTTATTCTTGTTCAGGTAGTTTGACGACCAATTTCTCATATGAAATCCAGCGGCTGCATGAACCGTTTTCACATCCAGTGCTAGTTGAAGTGCCTCATCCCTGGAGTTCACGCTATCAACAAGATCGTCGACATAATGAGCGTGCTTTATAGCTTGCACAGCGCGTGGATATTGGTCTTGAAATTTCTCTGCATTTTTTATACGTATGAAGTGCGCGATGAACGGAGCGCAAGAAGTTCCAAATGTGAGGGCTTCCATCACGTATAAGTCGGGAGTACCTTTCTTATCCTTTGCCTGCCATAAGAATCTTTGGGCGTGCATGTCTTCGGGTCTCTTTCGTATTTGGTGGAACATCTCCTGAATGTCTCCACAAATCGCCACCTTTCCCGTACGAAAGGAAAGTAGGACGTCTATGAGAGGTGTGAGCAGATCAGGGCCACTGAGCAAGAAGTCGTTAAGAGATTTTCCGCCTGTTTTAGCAGCCGCATCCCACACTAGCCTTATTCGGTCTGGCTTGTTAGCGTTGGTGGTGACAAATATTGGAAAATACCACTCTATTCCTGTTTTCTTCGCCATCTCGCTTGCTGAAACCTTTCGAGCGTATCCTTTTTGGATTAAATTTTCGATTTCCCGTTGCATTTTAATTCGCAAAGCTTCATCCTTGTTGAGCTTCCTCTCTAGGCAGTGCAATCTCTTCAGCGCCATGTCGTAGCTATCCGGAAAACTATGGATGTCTTGTCGCCACGGTAGGCCCACCTCATATCTACCGCATATATCCTTGCACGTTTCCGTCACTATCTTGAAGGCTCGCTCTTCGTCCTTAGAAATGTGCGTTTTTGGCGTATATTCCATAGCGAATGATTCTTTTATCATTTCGTGTAGGTCGTTATACTGTTGCAAACATTCGCAGGTCTGGATATTGAGATGCTGCTGTTTTATTTTTCCGTTAAAGCGTCCTTGAATCGTCCATCCTAGTCGGGTTTTGGATGCAATAGGCTACTCTTGTCCGCCTTCCCTGATTTTTATAGGCACTGCAAGATTCCAATTATCGCCTCCTATCAGAACCATCGGCTTTATGTTGTAGTACGATTCGATTGGAATGCCCTTTAAGTATGGAAACTTGGTTTTTATTTCTTCCATATCTAGGGATTGCTTTGGCAGCTCGAGATTCTTCATCGTATGCATATTTTTCAGCGTAAACACCACTCCGCTGTGGATGTTTTGAATTTTCAGAGAAGCGCGTTTACTTGTTTCCTCTTTCCTCGTTGTTTCATCAGTCCACTTCAAGCACAGTGGTTCGTCGGTACTGTTTGCGCCTAAACGATCAAACAACTCCTCATCGATTAATGTAACTGATGACCCTTCATCGAGGAATGCGAATGTGTTGATGTTCTCATGTTTTCCACGTATTTGAATTGGGATTATCCGGAAGAGTATGCTGTCCTTCGATTGGTGTGTGTTTACTTCGGCAGCTTCCTTGTCCTTCGTAGCATCAGTCTGATGTAAAAGTGGGTGATGTTTAGCTGTACAGCCATCAGTTTGACAATCTTTCTTATAAAAGCACTTTCTCCGGTGAAAGTTAAGGCAAGTTCGACATAGCTTGTGTTTTTTAACGACATCCCACCTTTTTTCAATCGCGAGCTTTTCGAATTCACTGCATTTGTTTAATTTGTGATCTCCCTGACATACAACGCATGTTCCGGGCTTTGAAGTGCTGTCTGAATGTACATTTACGGATGCGCTCTTTCTTGATGTCGATACGGATACTACCTTGGACGCTAGACTATACAGCCAATTGCTAAATGCAAGAACTGTCGGTTGGTCACTTGCCGGTTGTGTTGCCCAACATAATTTATACTGGTTCGGGAATTTATCCACAAATTCCTTGACGAGCATCGGATTGTTTAGATATTCCGTGAGATTGCAGGCTTGTATCGTCGCACATATGTTTTTAACAACCAGAGCGAAATCTATGAGAACATCCAGCCTGTCGCGCGGAGCTGGCGCTTGTCGGGCTTTTTCAATCATTTTTTCTATAATTATTTCCGGTCTTCCGAAACGTATTCTGAGTGTAGCTATTACTTCTGGTACAAGTGCAGGCATTAGAAGTTTACTTTTGACTAAATCTTTTGCTTTTCCCTTAAGGCTCACCTGAAGTCGCATCAAATTTTTGGCATTTGTGAATCCGCCTATTGTTGTTGTTGTTTTGAACGAACTAATGAACAGCGGCCATTCTTCTGGATCGCCTTCAAATTTTGGTAGGTCTTTTGGTAGAACTTGACGCGCTGCAAGTTGTGTTGCTGTAGGTCCTGGTACCATGAAGTTTCCCTCGGAATGTCCTTCACTTCGTGATAGAATTTCGAACTTTTGTCGTTAATATTGTTGATGCGTTTTATGTTGCTCTTCTAGCAGTTCTAATTCCAATCGTGCTCTCTGCGAGAGGTTGCCACTGTTTTGTATATCGGTGGTGACTTGTTGCATATCAGCTATTCCCGCCAGGTTAGCGGAATTCGTTTTTACACTGTACTGTTGTCGCAGCTTATCTGATTTGCCTGCAGATGGCTTTTCTGTTGCTCTTTGTGTTTCATTTTCGTTGGAAACCGATAGCGCTTATTCTGGTTCCTTCCGCAATGTGATTTTATTGTTAGGAATACCGCTATGTTGGTTTGTTTGTGTGAGTGTAGATTGGTTCAATGTCATAGCTCATAAGGCTGCTACTGTACTTGGCGGCACGTGTAACGCACGCTGTGTTCCAGGAACTATCTGCACAGTTTGCATTTCGTCTTGGAATATTGTCTGAACTGGGGAAGATGTCGCTAGGGCGCCCACATATTGTGTACCTTGCGCTCCTGCGCTCGTAGATGGTCTACATACCTCACAAAACCAACTAACGTCCATTATACTGTCGGTGACTCCGACGCACTCGTAGTGATACCATTTATCACAATGATCACATTGAACCATTTGGTCAGTTTCGCCATTCCTGCATTTTCCGCAAGTTCCTTCTGCCGGCATTTTGTTTTATTGTTATTTACGCGACGCGATTGTTTTATTTCAGCTTTTGTTATAAAGTTAAAGCTTGTTATGAACGATAGTTAGGTTTACAGCGGATTAAATTAAAAGAGTTTAGTTTTAGCGTTTTAGAATTAAATAGCGATTTTATTTCAGAGTTAATTTAGGATTTATTGCGGATTGGGATTTTATAGCTAACAGTTTAATAAAGGTGAAGTCTTCATAAAAGTAACTAGTTGGTGATAATAAATTGGTTGTTGATAGCGAATTGAATTTTTGCAAATAACAAAGGTTTCACAAGATAACTTTATCGAGGTTGTAAAGGACTTTAAGCACGTTCTTTCTTTCTGAACTTAATCCGTCTTTAACTTGTATCACTAGTCGGTCTATCGCGCGCGGAGAATACAATGCACCTAAAGAAAAACGTTATGAACAAAGGTTGCCAGATGCTTAAATTAGTGTAGTAAAGAAATATAAGGAAAATGTAAGTGAGTTGAATAAAGTTACATAGCTGAAACTGTCTTTTCGATGGGGTGGTGGCAACATGCTTATTTTATTTAAAGTTTTTTTTTTAAATCAGTTAAACACAGATATACTTTAACTCAATTTTTTTCAACAACTCCTATTGCACAATAAGGCTGCACACTTCGATCGAACTTGGCACCTTTAACTGTCTCCGTTGTGATTTGCGTTGTCTTTTTTTATTTTTCTTCGCTATGCACAAAACGGACTTTCATATTAAATTTCATCATATTCGTCACGAAACTTGCTTATATGAAATACGTCAGAGATTTTATATTCCGAAATTACGTGCTCTTTTGAAAAAGATACGCCGAAACTGTAAGCATTGCAAGAGTATAACTGCAGTGCCCCATGTTCCCGAAAAAGCACCACTTCCGAAATCTCGTTTGTCGGCAATCACGCGACCACTTTCCTATGTAGGAATAGATTATTTTGGACACTTGTACATCAAGGTTGCAAGGCATAAGCAAAAACGATGGGAATGCTTATTTACCTGCCTTACAATTCGTGCAATACATATCGAAATAACAGACAGTTGTATAATGGCAATTTAAAACGTTGCACGACGAGGCACCCCAATTGAAATTTATTGTCATAATGGCTCAAACTTCAGAGGCGCCGAAACGGAACTAGCAAAGTTACTGAAAGCCGTCAATTTCGAAAATATGTCCGCAAAATTTACGTCGTCAACTACTACTTGGCACTTCAATCCACCAGCTTCGCCACATATGAGTGGGAGTTGGGAAAGCTTAGTGCAGTCATTGAAAAAGGTACTGTATCAAATAACTCCGAGTTTTATCTTAATAGAAGATTCCCACTATAATGGACTTTTGGGGTGCGAAAGAGTTATAAATTCACGGCCTTTGACCTACGTGGACTGAGAATCAACAAAGGATGAAGCACTCACCCCAAACCACTTCCTTCTTGGCTCTTCCAATGGGGATAACGCTCTTGGTGAATTTACACAAGACGATTATATTCTATGTAAGAACTGGAGAAAGGCGCAATATTAAGCAGATAAATTTTGGAACTGCTGGTTCAAAGAATACCTCGCCACACTAGCTAAGCGCACAAAATGGTTTCAAAATTCAACAACTCCTTTAAGGACTGGCGACAAAGTATTAGTTGTCGATCCAATGCTGCAGAGAAATTGCTGGCCGAATGGGATTATAACAAAGGTTAATAATTCCAATGATGGCGCAGTACGAAGTGCATCCGTAGTAACTAATGGAGGAATATTAATAAGACATGCCACGAAACTAGCCAAGTTGGACGTAAAACCTCTTAATCCTCAAGTTTCATCTGGTTAAAGCGTTTAACGAGGGAGATAATGTTGACAATTAATCTAGTCACTTATTGATTCTATTTTCTCAACAGAAACAAACTGACTTGTAAAACAAAAGAAACCGGAGTTAGGAGGAAAAAAGCTTCAGAGAAAAAAGACTATTTTTTATTTGAAGTTTTCTTATTTATCTAAAACAAGAATAGAATACTTTCAACAAAAAAGTGTGTTTTTTCCAACATCCTTCAAATTAAAAGTATTGGACAATCCTTCAAATATAAGAACAGTCCTTAATCCTTACATAAGTAAGAGGACGCTACTTGCAAAATGATGCAAATGCCGTCAATAGAGGGGAAAATCAAAAAAAGGACGTGTTGGTGTGAATGCCAAAACCAGCTGTGGTATGTGCGAGGCAAAGGATACCTCAGAAATGGTCCAATGCGATAAGTGCAACGTTTGGTTCCACTTTTTCTGTGTTGGAGTAACGCAGTCCATCGAAAGTCAAGATTGGCTATACAGCAAATGTAATACTACCAGGGATAACAATGAAAAACCATGTCCATTGGCTCTCCAACCTCAAGACGCAGCATACAATTGGAGCTTCAACAACTCGAGGAGGAAAAGGCTCTTCAAGTAGAAGCTCGGTTCCTGAAAAGAAAATTTGAAATCCTGGCAATGTCGGAGGACGGAGTTGCAAGTGGTCGAAAAACAAGTGGAGAAACAAAGAAGTGGGTTAATGCTCTCACACCATATGTTCCGCGTAAAAATGGAAATTCCGCGAATAATCAGTCAATAACGCATGCAGAAAACGAGCATTATGAAGGTGCGGTAGCCAGAAAAACTTCAGAAGAAAAAAAGGAGGAGTCCGATTAACATGCAGACAACTGTCAGCGCGCCATTTCTTTTCAAAGGGCCTGCCAATTTTCAATGGCAAACCAGAGGAATAGCCAGTTTTTTTTTGCGCATTCGGGAAAGTACGCGTGCTTGCGGATTTTCTAAATCTAAAAATCTATTGAGGTTGCAGATATGCCTCAAGGGAGAGGCATTCGAAGTTCTTATAGTTAAAATGATGTTCGGCCGCCCTGAGATCATAATTACCGCATTATTACAAAAAATTCGATGTGAAACCCCGCCAAAGGCTGACAGACTGGACAGTCTCATGACCTTTTCCATTTCAGTCCGCAACCGTTGTTCGTCTCTAGAGGCTTCTGGGTTAGAGAATCATAAAAAGAATCCACTACTGCTTCAGGAACTCGTAGACAAGCTCACCCCCCCCCCCCCCCCGGTCCCCAAAAAAAAACCAAGCTGAATTGAGCTATGGGCTGTATGGGCAGTAATTCCGTTATCTTTAGCTTTTCTATGGGGCTATTTGATATTGCTGAAGCAATAGTGAAGGTTACTCCATATATAGGTTCCATCAAAACTACGGTGAACGTAAATGCCCACGTAAGGGAAGACACTTCACAAATTCAACGGTCATGTCCAGTCTGGAACAATAACCATAATACTAAAAGCTGTGACAGCTTCATAAAAATGAAGCTTTCCGAAAGGTGGGAGAAGATACGCCAGCATAAGATGTGCTGATTATGCCTAAAAAAAAGCATAGATACTTTCGTTGCTGCGATGCTAAATGTCCAATAGAAGGATGTGAGGCCAGGCATCACAAGCTTCTGCACAAGTTTCGAATAAATGCCAATGTAACAGCGCACACGAAGTTGAATAGTGGCCAATCATATTTCAAGGTAATCCCAATTAAACTATAAAACAAAGGGATATCTGCAGACACTTACGCCTTCCAAGACGACGGATCAAGTATTGCCCTTATTCAAGAAGACCTATCGACCCAACTTGGTCTAAAAGGTGAAGTACGCGATCTATGCTTAAAGTGGACATCTGAAACTTCGCGTACAGAGAAAGACTCTATGAAATTGAATTGCATAGTTTCTGGCTGTAATACTAAATCAAAACGCTACGAACATTTTGATGCGTACACTGTAAAAAACCTCTCTTTACCTACACAGTCTGTCATAAAGGAGGATATCTGTCGCTACAGGCATCTCCGCAAAGTACCATTCACGTAGTTTGCAAACGCTCGTCCTAAAATCCTTATTGCTCTTAAAAATGTATTTGTTTGTAATACTCTGAAGGTGATTGAAGGGAGACCCTCAGAACCTATGGCCTCTAAAACTCGTCTTGGCTGGGTAGTCCATGGAAGCGGTAACTCGCAAGTGACCAAGTCCTCCATTAATCATCATGTGAAGCTCTGTATCTGTGATCTAGAAATGGAAAAGCTAAACAACATTGTTACAGACTATCTCTCGTTGGAAAATGTACGAGTTAGAAAATTAACAAATTAGGCGCGCTAAAGAAGTACTTAATCATGTGACAAAACGAATAGGCCGTAAGTTCGAAACCGGTGTGCATTGGAAAGATAAATTGATCCAAATACCCAGCAGTTATGAAATGGACATGAGGCGTCTTGTGTGCCTCGAGAACAAAACGAACACATTCCCATAATTAATTAGCAAATTAATGCGTTGGTTAAAAAGGGATATGCAAGAAAGTTAACAAACGAAGAAATCAAAACAAAAAACAACGTCACATGGTATCTACCAATATTTACGGTAGTCAACCCAAATAAACCGGGAAAAATATGATTGGTTTGGGATGCCGCTGCAAAAACGAATGGTATTTCACTGAACTCCATACTTCTTAAAGGACCAGACCTAAGGACTCCTCTACTCTCCGTGCTTTATGGGTTCTGTGTAAAACAGTACGCTATCTGCGCAGATATCAAAGAAATGTCCCACCATGTAAGGATTCGAAAAGAAGATCAAACACGATGCAGGTTATGACATTTGGAGCTGCATGCTCACCAAGTTTTGCACAGTTTGTGAAGAAAATGAATGCTCTGAAATTAAAAAAAAAAATAATTTAGAAAGAACAGCAGTTTGACAGATTCCCTATACCAAAAACAAAAAACTTCGCACTTCATGTTATATGCTTTACACGCGTTACAAATTGATTCCCCCTAATGTCCCCCCTAAGACCCAAAAAACCATAAGTCGCCGTTCGGGACAAATCACCGGAGAGAAATTTTTGTAGATGACAAGGGAGGAACGTAGAAGAGAGAAAAGCTTCCATACAACATCCCTAAGTGTCCCCCCTCACCAAAAAACTAACTTTGTAGGTCGTCGCTAGGAGAATCCCCTATCCTCTTTATATATTCCTTTTATAGTTTCCTTAGTCTACTTTCAAAAAACAGCAGTCACTGTCTCGAAAAAAAAAATTTTTTTTAAATATTGGGAAATCAAAACTAAGTGGCTTATTTATAGAAATGCTAAAATGGATTTTTAGCTAAAAAGCATTTTAATTTCATATAATTTTGACAGTAAAGTCACAGTAAAAAGGGTTGAAAGAACGTTTTATTTCTATGAATAAGGCCATAAATATTTCCCATTATGTTTAATCTGTAGTTTAGTAAAACTTCTTATTTAGATCAAATTTTCGTTCAAGTTTAAGAAAACTTATGTTTAAACTGTTACTCATTTACCGGCCCTAAGAATAAGTTTTATCTTCTGAGTAAAAAATAAAACTCAAAAAATAAATGTTATTTTCTGATTAAAATAATAAAGCTCTTAAAATAACACTTAAATTGCTGCATTTCCATTTACAACTTTGCGCATTACCAAGAGCGAAATATTGTGCTTGAAGTAATGCAGTGTATCTGTTGTTTTTGGTTCAATGACTGCGTTGATTAAAGGAAATGCAGCAGGAGTCCTTACCCCTTGCGACCAATGTAATTCAATGTTAAATGTAATGCAAATTTTTATAACAAAAGAATCGAAAGAGTCATCGAATGACATTATTCGGCATAAATGAAACATCGATGCTGGGTGCATTCCATTCGCTACTGGGCAGTTGGTCACACGCGATATTTGTGACATGCAAAAGTGCCAGTCCTTGATGACGAGCCATTTCACCTACCACATGAACCTGAAAGAGTAGATAGGCGTCAGTTCACATTTCCCTATTTGCTGCGTATGATTTTTTTTTTTTGCTGTTGTCTGCTTTACGTTCGCATCCTGATCAATTGCCCGACAAGGGTTCGATAGCTCAGTGGTTAAAACTGTGACCTGACAGGCGCGAGGTTCGGGGTTCAATCCCTACTGGTGGCGAGAATTTTTCCTAAACTTTTTACTTTTTTTTATATATTAGAGTTTTTGTTTGTTCATAGTTCAGTTATTTCGGAAGACAAATATTTCCCCTAAGCTTTTAAGGTTTTATAATTATTGTTTTTTTTTCAATGACTCATTTTCAATTACAAAAATTAAAATCGTTTCCCAAAATCTGAGCAATGCTAAACTCAAGTGAGCATTTTGAACAATAAATTAAATTCGATCGTTTAGCGTAATGGTTAAAGCGTTCGCCTAGCGATCTTGGTGGTCAGCGGTTCGAGGTTCGGTGGAGGCGAGAAAATTCTGCGAGAAGTTAGATAAAAAAGATTTAAAATAAAAAATAGATAAAAAAACCCAAAAAAAAAAAATATAATAATTAATACATTAAATAAATTAAAAAGTCAAAAAACAAAATAAAATATTTCTGTTTTCTCAGTCGCTGGTGCTAGGCCATTTTCCTGTTGTAGTGGCTCCACTGACTGCTGGGTGAGTATATAATTTCAAATTTTTTGAAAACCTTAATTTCATTTAATTCATCCAATTCAAAACCGTAACAAAAATACTTAAATATTTTTCAATACTTCAAAAATGTAATTATTACTATATATGATTCAATTATTTTCATATAATTGATTACACACTCAATAATAACTACTTGTAATTGTAATTGGGAAAATTCAATTACAATTACGTGTTATTGCAACTGAATAAAAATCAATTACAATTACTTGTAATTGCAATTGAATTTTCCCAATTATAATAACAATTGTAATTCAAATTTTTCCAATTACAATTACAAGTAATTGTTATTGATTTTTATTCAATTACCATTACAAGTAATTGTAATTAAGTGTGCAATCAATTACAATTTTGTAATTGAACTGCGCAGGTCTGACCTACATAAAAGAACATTTCATTTTTTTAAAAAAATTATAATTTTAAGAATAAAACAAGTAATAAACAACAATTCTGACGTATGTTTTATGAAAACGGAATAAAACCTTTTTCCACACAATATTTTATTTCCGGAAAGCTTTTCGATTCTAATTAAAATGTGCTCTTCTTCATACAACTTTTTCATTATGAGCCTTGAACTTTCGCTTTGTGTCTATTCTCTCCTCAAGGAAAATATCGAGCACGGCTGAAATTGGCACTGTGAATTCGGATCTATACTGTGCGTCTCTACAGAAGACGGCAACCCTATGCATCTTATCGAAATATATATCACGATCACGTTTGATCTCTCTCAATTGGTCTTCCATTTCGTTGTTTTCGTTTCGCAAATTCGTTAGCTCTAGATCCTTTTCGGCGGCATCACGAGTCTTTATCTCAATTATACGCTCGAGCTCCTTGATTCGTTTCCTCGATGAAAAAGGACCTTTCCCTTTGCCCTCACTTTGCAATTTTGTCATGACTTTCTGATCAGGATTATTCTTTTTCGTTTTCAAAATGACGGTAGAAAGTAGCTCCACTGCAGAATTATCGGCGCTCAGGAATTTTGGTTTTGATTTATTTAACCCATTACGTTTGAACAGAGTTTGAGTTACCGAACGTTGGAGGGTATGCTGGCCGCCGAAACGTTTAGGCGTTGATGGCACATCCGGCTTTTTGTACTGGGATTTCTCCGATTCATTTAAACGCTCTGAGAATCCACCTTTCATGCGATACAACAAGACTTTGTCTTTTAAAGCATCCTTTTCGCGTTGCTCATAAATACGCCTGATCTCGATGGGTCCATACTTCATTGGCATACCCTTGCGAACAGCGACAGGATCGTACTTGACTTTCCTAGCATTCGAATCGTAGAACATGCGAAACCAAATTAGGAAATTGAAATTCTCCCGGAACTTCCCGGAACACAAGAGGGCGAGCGGAATACTTTTTGTGACGCCTAATTTCTGGAAGGCCTTTTGAAGGATTTTAAAATTATCGTAGCACTCATGCTCCAGATTTGTGACAAACTTTACATTACGTATACAAATTGAATTCGGGAACATTGAATGTAGGAGCTGGCAATAGGCTGCACCGGTGCAGAGTTCTTCAATTTTTGTGAATTTTGATTTGAGCAGATTGTTGACCCAACACAGAAGCTCGTCGCGTAATTTGTTACTGAATACTTCAGTATGCTCTGAGTCGACGTTAATTATCATTTTCGCAAAATTTGTATTCTTGCCACGGTACAAGACAGCACGCTTATAAACTACAACCGGTAACTATAAGGATGATTTTTGTTCTTGAATTACGTTTCGTTCATTTATAAATTTTTTTTATTTTGTTTTTATTTGATTCAATTTTATTTTATTTATTTAATTTTATTCAAAAAATACGAGGGAAAAAAGTTACTTTTTGGAAATTATTTTTCGGAGCTTACTAAATGATTTTGAGAATCCCTCATATTAAAGAAAAGTCACTTTACTCGATTACTCGAAAGAAAGGCTAAGTTGAATTTATTTTTTCCATGAGACTTGATTGGAGGCTGGGTTTGAACAAACGCTATGAAAGAAGTATATAGGAGGTCAGATTAAAGCTCAAAACACTGTTGCCAGATTTTTAGGGGAATATTCCCCTGAATGTCTGAAAACAAGGCCAAAAACTTCCAAAATTAAATTTTGATATATTGTAACAACATCAACTTGGTCATATCAGGTCCCACAAAATTCTCGCTGACCACTTTTCTGTCCTAAGACTCCACTTAAGATCATAAATGCCTTTTAATTTAAGGGATATTACCCTAAACTGGCAAAAGTGGCTTGAAATATTGCATGAGCTGCGAGATAAAAAATTTGGGTGTTAATTCGACACTTGGTACAAAAATGGCTCCGGAAGTAAAACCATTGCAAGTTTGTTTTTTAGAATTTTAGACTTTGACTGATAATTTTTAAAACTTTAGTAGAATATCGCAAAAGTTAATCGATTTGTCTCAGGGGTAATCAACTTTTCCGAATAATTAACTTTTCCAACTGTTTTATACTTTAACTCAATTTTTTTCAACAGCTCCTATTGCACAATAAGGGCTTCGATCGAACTTGGCACCTTTAACTGTGTCCGTTGTGATTTGCGTTGTCTTTTTTTATCTTTCTTCGCTATGCACAAAACGGCCTATAATACTGCCAAGAGACCATTACGGCACTCAGCTGTTGATTCTGGACTTTCATATTAAATTTCATCATATTCGTCACGAAACTTGCTTATATGTTATGAAATACGTCAGAGATTTTATATTCCGAAATTACGTGCTCTTTTGAAAAAGATACGCCGAAACTGCAAGCATTGCAAGAGTATAACTGCAGTGCCCCATGTTCCCGAAATAGCACCACTTCCCAAATCTCGTTTGTCGGCAATCACGCGACCACTTTCGTATGTAGGAATAGATTATTTTGGACCCTTGTACATCAAGGTTGCAACGCATAAGCAAAAACGATGGAATTCACGGGGATAAGGCTCTTGGTGAATTTACACAAGACGATTATATTCTTCGTAAAAACTGGAGAAAGGCGCAATATTTAGCAGATAAATTTTGGAACTGCTGGTTCAAAGAATACCTCGCCACACTAGCTAAGCGCACAAAATGGTTTCAAAATTCAACAACTCCTTTTAGGACTGGCGACAAAGTATTAGTTGTCGATCCAATGCTGCCGAGAAATTGCTGGCCGAAAGGGATTATAACAAAGGTTAATAATTCCAAGGATGGCGAAGTACGAAGTGCATCCGTAGTAACTAATGGAGGAATATTAATAAAACATGCCGCGAAACTATCCAAGTTGGACGTAAAACCTCTTAATCCTCAAGTTTCATCTGGTTAAAGCGTTTAACGAGGGAGATAATGTTGACAATTAATCTAGTCACTTATTGATTCTATTTTCTCAACAGAAACAAACTGACTTGTAAAACAAAAGAAACCGGAGTTAGGAGGAAAAAAGCTTCAGAGAAAAAAGACTATTTTTTATTTGAACTTTTCTTATTTATCTTAAACAAGAATAGAATACTTTCAACAAAATAGTGTGTTTTTTCCAACATCCTTCAAATTAAAAATATTGGACAATCCTTCAAATATAAGAACAGTCCTTAATCCTTACATAAGTAAGAGGACGCTACTTGCAAAATGATGCAAATGCCGTCAATAGAGGGGAAAATCAAAAAAAGGACGTGTTGGTGTGAATGCCAAAACCAGCTGTGGTATGTGCGAGGCAAAGGATACCTCAGAAATGGTCCAATGCGATAAGTGCTACGTTTGGTTCCACTTTTCCTATGTTGGAGTAACGCAGTCCATCGAAAGTCAAGATTGGCTATACAGCAAATGTAATACTACCAGGGATAACAATGAAAAACCATGTCCATTGGCTCTCCAACCTCAAGACGCAGCATACAATTGGAGCTTCAACAACTCGAGGAGGAAAAGGCTCTTCAAGTAGAAGCTCGGTTCCTGAAAAGAAAATTTGAAATCCTGGCAATGTCGGAGGACGGAGTTGCAAGTGGTCGAAAAACAAGTGGAGAAACAAAGAAGTGGGTTAATGCTGTCACATCATGTGTTCCGCGTAAAAATGGAAATTCCGCGAATAATCAGTCAATAACGCATGCAGAAAACGAGCATTATGAAGGTGCGGTAGCTAGAAAAACTTCAGAAGAAAAAAAGGAGGAGTCCGATTCAACATGCAGACAACTGTCAGCGCGCCATTCCTTTTCAAAGGGCTTGCCAATTTTCAGTGGCAAACCAGAGGAATGGCCAGTTTTTTTTGCGCATTCGGGAAAGTACGCGTGCTTGCGGATTTTCTAAATCTAAAAATCTATTGAGGTTGCAGATATGCCTCAAGGGAGAGGCATTCGAAGTTCTTATAGTTCAAATGATGTTCGGCCGCCCTGAGATCATAATTACCGCATTATTACAAAAAATTGGATGTGAAACCCCGCCAAAGGTTGACAGACTGGACAGTCTCATGACCTTTTCCATTTCAGTCCGCAACCTTTGTTCGTCTCTAGAGGCTTCTGGGTTAGAGAATCATAAAAAGAATCCACTACTGCTTCAGGAACTCGTAGACAAGCTCACCCCTCCCCCCCCCCCCCCCAAAAAAAAAAACCAAGCTGAATTGAGCTATGGGCTGTATGGGCAGTAATTCCGTTATCTTTAGCTTTTCTATGGGGCTATTTGATATTGCTGAAGCAATAGTGAAGGTTACTCCATATATAGGTTCCATCAAAACTACGGTGAACGTAAATGCCCACGAAAGCGAAAACACCATTCACGTAGTTTGCAAACGCTCGTCCTAAAATCCTTATTGCTCTTAAAAATGTATTTGTTTGTAATACTCTGAAGGTGATTGAAGGGAGACCCTCAGAACCTATGGCCTCTAAAACTCGTCTTGGCTGGGTAGTCCATGGAAGCGGTAACTCGCAAGTGACCAAGTCCTCCATTAATCATCATGTGAAGCTCTGTATCTGTGATCTAGAAATGGAAAAGCTAAACAACATTGTTACAGACTATCTCTCGTTGGAAAATGTACGAGTTAGAAAATTAACAAATTAGGCGCGCTAAAGAAGAACTTAATCATGTTACAAAACGAATAGGCCGTAAGTTCGAAACCGGTGTGCATTGGAAATATAAATTGATCCAAATACCCAGCAGTTATGAAATGGACATGAGGCGTCTTGTGTGCCTCGAGAACAAAACGAACACATTCCCATAATTAATTAGCAAATTAATGCGTTGGTTAAAAAGGGATATGCAAGAAAGTTAACAAACGAAGAAATCAAAACAAAAAACAACGTCACATGGTATCTACCAATATTTACGGTAGTCAACCCAAATAAACCGGGAAAAATACGCTTGGTTTGGGATGCCGCGGCAAAAGTGAATGGTATTTCACTGAACTCCATACTTCTTAAAGGACCAGACCTAAGGACTCCTCTACTCTCCGTGCTTTATGGGTTCTGTGTAAAACAGTACGCTATCTGCGCAGATATCAAAGAAATGTCCCAATATGTAAGGATTCGAAAAGAAGATCAAAATGCGCAGAGATTTCCATGGAGGGATGGAGATAGCAGTCGAGATCCAGACACGTACACGATGCAGGTTATGACATTTGGAGCTGCATGCTCACCAAGTTTTGCACAATTTGTGAAGAACATGAATGCTCTGAAATTTAAAGATAGGTTCCCACGGGTGGTTGACTCATAAGTCAGCCACCACTACGTTGATGACTTGCTAGACTGTGCCGATTCAGAGGATGAACTGATTTAATGATCTAAGGAAATTGCACACATTCATAGTGAAGGCGGTTACTTCATAAGAAATTGGAAATCAAACTCGCAGTCCGTAATGAAGGTCCTTGGTGAGTTAGACGAGCCCTCAAGCATTTTAATCGGGTCGAGCCTGGGAGAGATATCACTATAGAAAATCCTTTGTATGTGGTGGTCAACAAAAGAGGATACATTTACATAGTCTTTGAAATTGAACAAAGCAAATAAGGAAACACTCTCAGGCGTTGAGCTTAGAACAAAAACCGACATGCTTAAAATCTTGATGTCCATATTTGATCCAATGCGTTTGTTGTCGCACTACGTCGTGTACCTCAAGATCCTAATACAAGAAGTCTGAAGAACTACGGAAGGATGGACCGAACAAGTCAACGATGAAATATGTAGCAAGTGGAAGATTTCGATTAGATTGCTTCCAAACATTGAAAAGGTTCAAATTCCTCTTTGGTACAACATCGAGCCCGGATGTTCAACTCAACTTCACGTATTCGTTGATGCCAACGAGTTGGCATACGCTACCGTTTCATACTTTCTGGTATCTTCCCTTCAAGGTATAAAGCTTTCTCTAATAACAGCCAAAGTGAAGGTTGCACCAAAGCAACCATTGTCAATATCACGCCTGGAACTGATGGCAGCAGTACTTGGTAGTCATTTGGCTAATTCATTTAATTGTCTTAAAAATATAAATATACAAAAACGCTGGTTTTGGTCAGACTCAAACACAGGACTGGCATGGTTTAATGCTGATCCAAGGAAATTCAAGCCATTTGTGAGGCATCGTGTTGGAGAAAGTCTTGAGAATAGTAAGTTTTCCGAATGGCGATACGTACCAACCAAAGATAACGTAGCAGACGATGCCGCCAAATGGAAAACTACGTTCAAATTTGATATGAATAGCCGATGGTTCGCTGGTCCGGCTATGAAATGTAGTTATTTGGGTTATAACGGGCCTCGGGTGTTTAAAGCTTGGCTTTAATGATGTGTGTGTAGGATCACATGTAATTGAGTCGATGTTGGACAGCATAAGAAGCGCGATGAAATGGGAGCATTTCACAAAAAAATGATTATTTTGTCTCGTACAAACAGACAAAAACTTATAAAAATATTCAAAAATTTTCATAAAGCCACTTATATCCTTTTGAGTATCTTAATATGAGTACATAACAATAGCCTTTTCATGCAATTAAACATTTAAATATCAAAAGTATCATGAATATCATTTGTCCCGCACGTGGAATGCTCCAATGGTAAAGCAATGGATTACACGCGAGAATTTCGATATTAAATAGGTAGGAACGCTTAATTGTTGTTGTTGTTGGAAGTGCATAGATTGCACATTGGAATTGAGATGGACATCAGCTAGAAGAGCTAGGTTTGTAGATGTGCATGAATTGCGAGCAGGAACCGCATCGTCAATCAGCTGGAAAAGCTATAATGATGAATACGACTTGGAATGGCTGGCCGATCATTTCTTTTTAGCCTCGAATGTTGAAATGGATTTGATAGTCTTCGCGCGAATGTATTCACTTGCGCTTGAAAATTAAACAAATACTTTGCCTTGACTTTTGCGAACTCCATTTTAACCAGTTGTACGTTGAGTTGGCTATTGATGCGTTCATTTGTAATAAACCAAGGATCTCTTTTAATAGTTCTTAGGATTTTGGGTTGTGCTTTCTGCAGAGTGTCTTTATTTGAACCGCTTGCATATCCATGCGATTTTAGACCATACTTCAGGGGTCGGCGCGCTAGGAAAAACTTTTGCGACAGATAATCAAATGTATTGCTTACGCTCTTGTCTCAGTTTGACGGGATCAACAGCCATGCCAAACCTTATCAAATGCCTGTGCTACATCCAAAAAGGCAGCAGAACAGGAAGTTTATTATTATATAGGACGACACAACTGTCACGTGCTGAGCAGTCCTTGTGATAATTTTTATTAACAAGGATCTCCACATGATAGGAAAATATTTTAATGGCATGATCGCACATTAGTTTTTTCTCTCCAGAAGCTTTTTTTGGGAGACTGACGTCTGATTATTTTCTTTATTTCAATTGCGTGTACGAGGATTGGAAAATCGCTCGAATTTATTTGACTCATTGGCATTTAACAGCCTCCAAGAGGGGGGTTTAGTTGAAAGACCAACTTAAAATGATTTGGAAATATGTTAGATTTATCTGCGTTGCTCCGCGCCCAGTTTTTAAAGGGATCTCTAATAGAGGATTCTCCTAGTTTAGGCGAAATACTATATTTACTTGCTTTCCATAAAAAATATTTTCGTCTAGCCTTTGGTGATAATTTCAAGGCGTAGCTCTTCCGATCATGATTATCATGAATTACCAAACATTAGTTTTTCTGATTTATTGAAAAAGACAGGTCAGTGGTCGGAACAGAGGTTGAAGACTGTTTTGACTATAGTTCGTGATCTATCCACTCCTTTCATAATGCCAAAATCAATCAGGTCTGGGATTTTTGATTGATCAGAGGGCCAGTATATTGGCTGTCCTGGTGATAAAAAGTCTAGCCTACCCATGTTGTTTGTGTTTCCCCTCGCGATTACTACCTTGCCGTGGCGAAGATGCCCTGTACGTGTGATGAACCTGCGAGCGATGCCACACAGGGCCACCCAAACTGGTAAGGTCGTCAGAAGAGCACTGAAGCTAACAGTAATCAGGGAAATTTCGGGAACCATGCCCGATTGTCGAGCATGTAGACAAATCAATTCATGCCAGATTAAAGTGCCAATCAGCTTAACCCCGATGCGTTTCAGCTACTGAATTCGATCAAACAGCGCGACCCGGAAAATGTCGTTTTGGGTTAGACGCCACGGAGCTGGTGGTAAAGGAATTGCAGGATCTGAACAAGGGTAGCGAAATTCTACTAAAATGGCTCCTGTTCTAATGCCTTAGCCAACTGCCGCCCCATTTAAGCCCTGGCTAGGTCTCAAAGTATGTTCAAAGTTTTGTTATGGTTGGCTATCGTTAGCTAGTGAAGATGGTTTCAAATAAAATAATGCTCCTAAACGGTCCCGTTTGCACTCGCAGAATCCGGCTGCTTCAGTCTCGTGGGCTCGACACGAACCGCTTATAAAACAAAAAAAAATCTTTTAATATAGTAAACTTAACGCAAAATTTTAACACGATTAATCTCACTAAGATATTAAACCCTTCGAAACACTTTAAACGGAATCGAATAAAAACCAAAACGCGCAAGCAAAATCCTCAGATAGACCTTTCTTTGATCAACACCAATATCTGGTAGTATCTAACGTTTGGAGCTACTCCGTGCCCTACCCATCCTTGGATTCGAAAGATCAATTTTTAATCCCCATAAACTCAGGCCTAAACTCTAAATTTCAGATCAAAGAATTATTTTATTGACAAAACATATCTATTTAGTTTAAATTTAGCTCATTAGGTTTTCTTTTTGTTTTTGTTGTTTTAAAAATTTAAACGCTACACAAACTTACAAATTTCATCATCTGGCCTGAAGTAAAAAAACTTTATTCTTTTATTTTTTTCTTTTCTTTTCTATATAAAGCTTAAACTTTTCTTCTTCTTATATTTTTTTTCTTTATAATTAAATAATTAAATAATTAAATAAAAATTTTCATTTCGATTATATGGTCTTTACAACAACAAAAAATTTATTCCTGCCCTAACGTGTACTAAAGTCTAGCAGACCACTGTAAAAATATACTAATTTTTTTCTTTTGTACATGTTTAGAACGAAGTTCTTTATGAAACGATAGCGACAGGGGACCTAGTCGAGAAAAAGTTAAATTCCGTTGTTATTGTGCGTTACCAAAAAGTGAAGTTCGCAAAAAAGGGTATGATAACTTTTACAGAGTGAAATAAATATACATATATTTATGTAAAATGTCTTCCTGATGCGTCCAAAATATTAAATTTTTTAGGCGACTCTTTTTTCCAACGATATCACGAAAAAAGAATTAAATTTTAAATTCAGGAACTACACAGACACATACATGCATACATGCATTGGAACAAAACAAAATGTGGTGCTCCTCCGTACTCTGGGGGCTGCGGTTGTAATATTTAAAACATCTTTAAGTATGAAAATTCGCATTTTCGAGACTATCTCATTTGCGATGGAAAACCCTTTACACGTATGCTTTTTCAGTTCCAGTATATTCTGCTTAGCTGACTTCGCACTTTAAGGGCTCAACGCTGTTAGAGTAAAGCTTGAGGTACAATAGGTGCGACAGAACGACACGACGATGCGTTTTATCGTCGTGATCTGTCAAATGTAATATCAATACACGCAAACCTATGGAACAATGTACAATGCTCTCGGATACGACAGCACGATGCGACAAATATTCGAAAAATTGAATTTTTGTCGCTCCGACACGATTTGACATTCTGAAAGCAGGGATGGTTGCGTTGAAAACAGGGCTGATATCTGAAACATCTGTTTTGAAAGGTAAACGGAAGTTGTGAAATTAGTAAGCTCAGCGATTAAGATATTCAAATATTAAAAGATTTGGTGCGCGAAAAACCTATGTTTTATGACAAGGGCCATCGGCACTATAAAAAAAAGGGATTGGTAGGACCAAGTGTGGCAAGAAATAGCAAGAAAATTCAAAAATTCAAATAGTCAATGTCAAATTGCTGAACATTCATACGAGTGGCCGTAGAAAACATTTTAGGGTCGTCTTTTTTCATTCCCATAAATGTTGTAGCATAAAAATCCAATTGGTCCCGATATCCGAACATTGGTCGAACCCACCACTTTCGCGTACGCTTTTTTGCCTCAATGTATTTTCGATGGCCTAAAAATGCTGCCGTTGTATACAACAAAATTCGGTGCGCCCTTAATGCTCTCATTTTCCTACTTTTTTTTTTATCGCAAGGTTTAAAATGTTATTGTCAAATTTTTTTTTCGTTTGCGAGTAACATATGATGGCAAACGATACGATTTTCCCTGCTATTGTACATTGGCTTGCAACACGACAAATCGGATGCGACAAATCGTTTTGTCGTGTCGTTCTGTCGCACCTATTGTACCTCAAGCTTAAATTAAAAGGAAGTAATAAGCTCACTCTTTTGAAGAAAGGAAGTCAGAGTTGAAATTTCGATGACAGGTCGACAGAAATATGGGATATGTATGACTTTAATGCAACCCTGTGAGTCCGTTTACTTGTAATAAGCGTATGCGTTCAAGTAGCGAAAGAAAGTCGAAGTACTTATCTGTTTTTATACCCAGCGTAAGCAGGGTATATTAGTTTTGTGCGAATCTTGTAACAGCCAGAACTAAGCTCCGTAGATATAGACATATATATAAATATTCTTGATCAGGATGAAAAACTGAATGGATTTAGACATGTCCGTCCGTCTGTGGTCGGACCTCCACCGAAACGACTGGCCAACCAAGTCGAAATTCGGCACGCACAAGTATGTCGGGATCCGAGTATGATCCTTAGGGGCCCCATATACCGAATTTTGTTAGATTTCTGTAAGAAAACCGCCCATTTTCCACGCCCACTTTTCCAATTAATTTTTAATTCTATTCGGAAGCTAAATATACGTTCAAATCCCATGCTTTATTGAAATATTTCGCAAAAGTCCGATTTTGAGGCAGCTTTCGGATTTTTGAGACAGACCCTAGTACTGGAGGTACCCTAAATAATAGACCGATCAAGAAAAGTTTTTGGGAAGATGTGTATGGCTACAAAGGAAGCATAAATACCAATTTTCGTTTAAGTACCATTTGAATTTCGGGTTTAGGGACAATTTTCGAATAACGCCCTTCTGCCACGCCCACATTTATACTTTTAAGAAATCGCATTTCGTGCCTTTTAATATCTTCAAATATCAAATTTCTCAAAATAACTTGAAAAACTTCGATTTTAGAGCAGTTTTTGTGATTTTTGTGCCAGACCCTGGTAATGGAGGTACCCCTAACAATGGTCCGATCGGGTCCATTCTCTAATTTTTTCTTACTTATGTGCCTGTGAGTACGCATACCGAATGTCGTCAAAATAACTCAACCTCTTTGATAAGAAAACTGTAAACAGACAGATCATTTCTATATATATTTTGTATGGTCTATCTCGACTGGTTTTGGGTGTTTCTTACAACCGCACAACCACAATATCAATGTCGGGTATAAAAAAAAATTTACCTATTGTGCTATATAAAGTCAACTCAAATATCTATGGTTTAAGAGATTTTAAAAGCTTCCCCTACGTTGGTGTTCAAAAGGGGTTCCTCTTTAAAGGGGGCAGGGGAGTTGCTGAGTGGTTTTGAGCAAAATAAAGGTTCGTTAGTGATTTCTGGCCACAGATTCGGGTAAAGCATTAAAAAAAATATACTGCAGGGTACTACTATTCTCGAGTATCAATTGAATATGCCTTTTGGATTAAAAGATGTTAAAATGCCTTTAAAAAGGGGCCAGCCATGCCTGTTTTTGATAAATTCTAAAATAGGAGGTAATAGAGTATACTATTGCATCAAAAGTTTCCCAAAATGGCGTACTGCTTATTCAAAACAAGTAAGAAAGCTAAAGTCGGTCAAGCCCGACTTTGAAATACCCAGCGTCACGACATTATGAGCGCACTATGTTTTGCTTCTCTATTTGTGGGCGTGGCAGTGGGTGGGCTACATAAAATATTTTCCTACACCTTTCATTCCCCTTGATGAACCTATGTTGCGTTTTTGAAGCTTCTACGCCTTTTACTTCGGAAGTTACGAAAAATTCTTATTTGTGGGCGAGGCAGTGGGCGGGCCACATAAAATTTTTTCCTACACCTTTCATTCGCCTTGGTGAACCTATGTTGCGAATTCGAAGCTCCTACGCCTTTTACTTCGGGAGTTAAGAAAAATCTTCAGTTGTGGGCGTGGCAGTGGGCGGGCCACAAAAAATTTTTCCCTACTGCTTTCATTCTCTTTGGTGAACCTATGTTGCGAATTTGAAGCTTCTACGCCTTTTACTGCGGAAGTTTCGAAAATTCTCTATTTGTAGACGTAGCAGTGGGCGGGCTACACAAATTTTTGTTCCTACACCTTTCGTTTGCCTTGGTCAACCTATGCTGCGAACTTGAAGCTTCTACGCCTTTTACTTCACAGGTTACGATGAGCTCTTATTTTTGGGCTTATTTGTGGGCGTGGCTCGAAGAGGGCGGCGTCCATTTTTTTACCAAGAAATGTCCCTTTTCGTAGTTTACCAGCACACCAAATATCAATGAAATGTGTTGAGTGGTTCGCAAGTTACAAGCAATTTACTGAAAACACAATAAATTCATTTGTGGGCGTGGCAGTGGGCGGATGTCTCCCATTTTTACTTAGGATCATACTCGGACCCCGATATACATGTGTGCGAAATTTCGACTTCATTGGTTCAGCCGTGTCGGAGGAGAGCCGACCACGGACGGACGGACAGACGGTCAGACGGACAGACAGACAGACGGACATGTCTAAATCGATTCAGTTTTTGATACTGATCAATTCTATATATATTTTTTTATATCTCCGGAGCTTAATTCTCCCTGTTACAAGATTTGCACAAAACTAATATACCCCGCTTACGCTGGGTATAAAAAGGCAAGGCTTTTTATTCAGGCTGGAAAAAATAAAAAGTCTAGAATAACTATTATTCAGGCTGAATATAATAAACAGCAAAAAACAACAGTTAATTTTTTATTTAAAAATAAAAATCAAAGATTTAGAAATTATGTCTTCAAATCGTCATCAAGGATGTGACAATCAAAACTGAGTCTTCAATATGTTTGTGCGTCAAGTCGTTCTATTTGATTTTTTTGTTTAAAGATCCGCAAATAAATATAATTTTCGGTCCCTGCTTGGTAGGAATGCTCAGTGAGAACGGACCAGTTGGTAAAATTTCACAAACTTCATTTGAGATCACCCGGAAACAAATAAAATAGATGGGAGACTTGATTGTAGGTGATGTAATTAAAGAAGCCAGAAATCCTATAATAGGATTATCATGGTTTATCGCAATATATAATAAGACGGACCGAAAACTTACGATTTTCCACAAAACGTACCTCTGAATAAACGAGGGCGTGGACACGACACCACTTTCACTTAATTTATATTAATTTTTGAAATTAATTCAGTTTGTTACTTGTTTTTAAAGGAAAATGTGACTTTTTTTTACGTGTACAAATATTTTAAGAACACTTCACTATTGCACCTTTTCAAAAGACTGATAATCAAGAATTTTCGAAGAGAAGATCAATAGAAGAATTTATAGCTCAACGTTTCAAAAGCTCTTTTTTGTTATTCAGCGGTATGTATAGCGAGAGAACACAAGTGGAATGCAAATTCTTCTTGTTTCATTTCGGAATTCTTCTTTTCTCTGACCTTTTTTGGTTTACTAGCATAAGTTTCCGCTGAAGAGAAATTCAGATTCAGACAGAATTTAGAAAAGTGGCGTGATTGCTATGGGCTTAGGAAGAATATAAGGGAAGGTTGCGTGAAAGACACACATATTGTCGTATTCACAGCATGAGTAGATAAATGCCTTATCAAATAAGGTTTGGTATTCGCGCTGCCTTTTTGGTCACGTAACTCTCTTATACTTAACCCGTCATCGACTTAGCACAGCTTGTCGTCATTCAGTTGGCGGCGAAGGTTAAAATGACTGTGTCCTTATCAACGCTTGTCTGGTTTTGAGCCAGGCATGGCCTCCCTGCTTGCATAGATAACATGCGACAATAAGGCTACTACACAACAAGTGGAGATAGCGGCTTTGAGTTGGAACCCATATAGCATGGACACTGTATCCATCAAAAACAACAAAAACAAAACAAACACAAAGTCTAGAAACAGGGGTATAGCTATCCTACCCTTCAGGGATGGGGGCAACTCCGAAAGCGTCCAATTCGTAAGGGGGATAACGAATTGCTTCCTCAAGTAGCACAATGAAACCGAGCCAAGCAAACCCTAAGGATATGCAGGCCCCGATAAAACTCTCAGGGCAGGCCGCTATTACTCCTTTGCCACCAGTCAAAGGCAATGCCACGGCTGCATCTTCGGGGAGCAATAGTGGCAAGGTAAATAAACCTAGACTGAGACTACTCCTTCTTAAACGACGAACAGCATTTCAGGGCCTTCGTCAAAAAACCAAGCTAATGTAAAAATTAGGGACGCAGCCGGCGGAGTTCCCACGAGCATCAGAGCTCAAAATACATCAATAAGGGCATAAAAACCCGTAGGGCCGCCTTGTGCATTCTGGCAAGACTCAAGCAACTCCGCTCTTCAATCCCTAACGGAGAGCGACAAGGCATCCACAGAATGGGCCAAGAAAAATGTCGCGATTTGCCCTGAGAGCATGCCGCTGTCACAGGGGCAACTCAAAAGCGACAAAGATCTGCAGAAACCGCTCCACCTTCAGCCCCATAAGGCTTACAGCAAAATAGCTAAAGGCTCTCTCGTATGGGCTATTATAGACGCCAGCAAGAGCGACGGTACCATCTCTCCGGGAAGCTGGAAGTTTGTTGAGCTGGCCTTGCTGCGCGTCTTCAGCGAGATCGTCCTTTTCCATCCTGGTTCCACACCAGTTTGAAGGGAAGCAGGTTGGTGCTGCAAGCAGGCAAGTGGGAGAAGTCTGGCCGGGCACTTAAGCTCAATCGGTCGCAAGGGATCATTGTCCAAGTAGTCCAAGATCGAAGGCTTGGCCACCACTAGTGTCATCATCGCCAGAGGAGATTCTTCAACTACTACAGCTCAGAAACCTTGACCTCCCAACCCAGAAGTGGAAGAAAGTGAAGGTTGGTGAGCACAACGGACGCATGTGCGAGGCACTCGTCCTTCTAAACGAAGGGACTCTCGCGCCATTGCAGCAGAAGAAGTGTGTGGTCAACTACGGCTTCGGGTCGACCAACCTTCATATCTACAAGGGAGCAACGCAGCAAGCGGCTCATCGTCCGCACGCTCAGCATATGAACAGGGAACCGCGGGTCACACCGTTCAAACAGAAAACCGGGCGGAGAAAGAAGACGCCCTGCACTCCCATGACGGAGGTAGTATTATCTCGCTATCGGTAGATTTCTTTGATTCGGCTTTAGCGTCAGAGCGAGCAGAAATCGCCTTTCATCTGGAAAAGAATACATAGTTTAGACCATAATCTGCCAGCTTAAGGATGGGGAAGTAGTAGAAGATAGTACAAACTAATCTTTACCATATAATAGCCGCCTCAACAGCCCATCTTCACCGCCCGAAAGAAACAGGGGAGGACATTTGTTTAATCCAGGCACCATGGATCTTCCATGAGCGGGTTGGCGGATGAAGCTCTCCAGGGTTTACCCAGATTTTACCTAAGTTAGGTAAGATACGGGCATGTATCCTAATTAAGTAATACATTAACCTTATTGACTTTAACATGTTTTGTGATAATTAATTCGCCAGCATAGCAGCCGAAATAATGGGCTTGCCAGTGTGGATCACGTAATGCTATATGGCGCATGATTACGGGACGAACCCACCGAGCAACCTTCATTGGGCATTAATATCAGAGGCTAAACGGAAGCACATCCCAATAAGCAAAGGAACGGACGCCAACTCACATCACCAGCTATGGGGTAGCACGGACACTAATGAAAGATGTGAGTAGCTTTTTGATTACCGAACGTAGGTGAAGAGCCTACCTTTATAACTTTAAATCGCAGAGAGGTCATAAACCTCACATTAGATAGTGAGAGGTCGTCTTATCTCGTCCAAAAGAAGAAGGTCTCCTCGGACTGTACGCTGTCGGACGGTAGATATTTTACCTTTCCAATTACAGGGCTAGACTTGAAAACTGCTACAAGGTTAACAAATAGAAAACACACAGGTTGGGAGAAGTTTTATTCCTTCGTCGAGTCTAAACTGTAAAAGGCTCTTGCACCTATGCAGAGCATAAAAAGCTTAGCTTAGATTAGCTTAGATTAGCCGCAGCAAAATTTGCATGTTACCCAATAAAAATTCGGGGTTAGCCTTAACCTCCTTGCTGGAATGCATGTATTGATTTCCTAAAGAAAACTTGTAGAAAATGCTTCAATGAAGGTACACAGGACGCTTTCAAAGAAAGAACGGAAATTGTACCGATATCCTCTCAGAAACACTGGAATTCCTCCTCGTTACTCACTTTGCAGGAAGTTTCTCAGGTTTCAATGATGGACCTGCTTTCACTTTCACTCCCTCGTTTTACTCCCCACGACGGAGCATAAGGAATAATCAACTACATTGGGTAATAAACACCTTCGCCCGATTCAAATCCCCTGGCCCAGATGGAATCGTGGCTGCTGACTTGCAGCACTCATCAGCGTGGGCAATTCCATGGCTTACAGAGATTGATAATATTTGCGTGATATATTGCTACATTCCGGTCAACTGGCGGGATAACCGTGGTATCTTTACCCCCAGGGCGGGCTAAGCGAGCCACACAAAACCAAAGGACTTGCGCTCCACAAGCCTATCTCCTTTCTTCTGAAAACTTTCGAAAGACTCCTAGGCTACTTTATAAACGATACAATCGAAATCGATAAACTATCTACCTCTCAGCATGCCTACAACAAAGGCAAGTTGGTAGAGACAGTAGTGGATAAACTGACAAAACAGATTGAAAATTCTCTCTCCTATAGACAGTACATGCCTACCGCGATCCTAGATATGGAAGCAGCATTGAATAATGTCTGCCCAGAAGCTGTGACGTTATCTCTGTCCCATTTGGGAGCCGACAGCAACATCATCAACTTAGGGGGCAGCCTATTTACCGACAGGAACATTACCGCGTCCGTAGGTTATGTACAACTCAGCAGAAAAGTGGTAAGAGGAACAGCAGACGGCGGTGTCCTCTCTCCCCTTCTCTGGAATTTAGTTTTTCATTCTTAACTTACTGAGCTCGATGCCATCGGATGCAATTTTAAAGCGTTTGGGGACGACATCGCTTTATCCGTCTCGGGTTAACATCTAGATGTCATCTGAAGCATGATCTCTCAACATCTCAAAACGCTATGCCACTTGTGTGGAGAGTGTATCGTGGGGATAAACCCTTGCAAAACCGAACTAGTGCTCTTCACAAGGAGGTACAAGATTACTTCATTTAACCTACCAAAAGTCAATGGGAATTACCCTACGACTAAAAAACCAAGTGAAGTTGTAATGAACCTTTTTTTGTAGCCGGGGTATTTACTCAGCCCAGTTACCAGACTCCAGTCCCTTACACAAATTTATAGCTGAAGGAAAGACACAAACAAGACGTATAAGGAAAGATGTTTATTAAAAGAGAGGGACATTCTTCTTTAAGGCAGTCCAAAATAATGAACAGCAAAATATGAGTGTTACTGCCCGTCGCTGAGTGCAGGTGTTGGGCTCCAACGATGATGATGTGGGATCGGTGTAAGCTACCGCCAAACATCCCTCCAGAACTCCACCGTATTGGTAGAGTTAAATCTCGGCCGAATGTCTGCTCAGAATTTGACGCATGCACGTGTGGAACAGGTAAAAACCTTTAATCCGTGCGTGAGCAATGGGCAACGCCAATGACACGTGGACGTACGGAACAGGTCCACACTCTAAATTCACATGGACACGATCACTGAGTGACGAGCGACAATTCCAACCGTAATCAAATCGCCGTACGTCCGTCCGAACTAGAATGCACTCGTATGGATGATAAATCCCCGTAAAATGTCTGTCAAGAAGTTGACGCATGCATGTGCGGAACAGGTACAAACGCTTAATATACACTTGCGTTAGCAATGGGTCACGGCAACGACAGTGACACGTGGACGTGCGGAACAGGAACAAACGCTAAATCCATATAAACACGATCACTGAGTTACGCGCAACAGTTTGAACAATCTTCCCCTTCAGACTTACCAGCCAGCTTCACGCAGGCGCCTGAACACTTCTTTGAGATTCCGCATATGGTCTTCAAGCGAGGTACCGATAACGACTATATCGTCCAAGTAGGCAAACGCAAAGGAGTCCAGTTCTGGCCCGATGACGGTATGCAATGTTCTTTGGAAGGTGGCGGGAGTCGAGTGCAACCCAAATGGCATGTCTCGCCACTGGAAAAGGCCACGACCTGGTACGGTAACCGCCGTCTACTTTTTACTTTCGGCCTCCATCGGAATCTGCCAGTATACGTTTTTGAGGTCCAGTGTTGAGATAACTTTCGCGTTACGCACCCGATCGAGGATGTCTTGTATCCGAGGGAGTGGGTAGGCGTCTGCGACTGAGTGCGCACTTATCTCTCTGAAGTCAATACAGAGTCTCCACGAGCCAGTCTTCTTCTGTACTAAGACGACGGGAGAACTATACGGACTCTTCGATGGTTCGATGCAGCCTTTTTTAAGTAATTCGTCCATTTCTTGGTTGATAATCTTTTGTTTTGCTGGGTTGTAGGTATAATGCCGTTGCTTCAGAGGTTGTTCGTCCTGCATAAAAATATTGTGAGTTGCTATCGTTGAGACATCAAGCAACCGCTTAAACTGGTCCAGTTCGAACTGTAGGATTGCGTCGACCGACTCCACCTTGGCCGCGCTGCTCTCTAATTCCATCCTTCCAAATTGTTCATCTGGTACGGTTTGTCTGGTTCCTAAGCAAAACCGTTGAGTTTTTACTACTAGTGTTGTATTTACCGCCGATAGGAAGTCCATTCCCAGAATTATTTCGTCCATGGCCTCTGGCATGACCACAATTTTAATCTGGGTGGTCGTGTCGCCAAGCGTAACTCGACCTTGCAGGGCCTCTTTTACTCAAGTCGGGGATTTTTCTGCGAGTCGCAAGGAGACATTTGCAGGGGTTGAGTTCTCCGGCGTGCGTAGGAGGTCTGCCATGGGGACTGGATGAAGCTTCGGGTTGCACCGGTATCGATTACCGCCATCGCTAAGTGGCCGTTAATATATATAGTTGATTGTATAAGTTATGCAAACACTATGTGTTTAAATTACCAATATTTATTCTAACACTATGTGTTAGTTTTTATGTTATAAGAGGTTGTCAACACTTTGTGTTTTCAAAAAAAATATTAACACTTTGTTTTAACACTATGTGTTAGTCTTTATTTTATAATTAAGTGAATAAAAGGTTTTTAACACTATTTAAGTGTTTTTTTTTAAATATAAACGCTAGAAGCTTTTATAGGCACTATGTGCTCTTGTTGAGTTTCACTTCAAAACTTAACACTCTTACATTTTAAATTCATATCTTAGCCTAAGATTAGAAAAATATTTTGCTGCACTCGGCAACTTATTTTGTTGAAGCAGCTAGGGTTTTAAGGAGGTTTCAGATATCAGTGCAATGCAAGAAGTAAGAACAGAGCCCAGTCGTGGGAAACTGCAATGCAGCAAAATTGCAGGTGGACAGTCACGTTATCTCAAAGCATAATTTACAGGCGGACAAATATGTTGACGGTCACGTTAACTTCTCCCCTTCTAAGTTCGAAACGTCCCCGTTTCAATTGTTTCGGTTTCAGGGGTCTTCAACCCATTCTGTTATATTAACGTTCGCGGGCCTGATTCTGCAAAAAATTATGGATGCAATGAATGCAAGGACAATGATAACGACAACAAGTGTCCACAAGAAATTGCTTTGCCAATTCATATTTTCTCTTAGAGTGCAAATGCGGTTGGTGCTGTCAATATGAACCTTGTAGAGGTAGGGAAGGGATATTTCTTTTTTATGATCGGACAATTTTACAGTCATTAATTTCGGCAGGTTAGGATCAGAAAAATTCTGTCGTTTTTCGATCGAATAGGTGGTTTTGTTAATTGTTATTTGAGTTGAGAAGCGAATCAAAGTTGTACCCTGAACGCTTATCGTTCCGTTCTCGTGCACAGTTGTCGGATAGACATCATTCAGGAGAATAACTCCTTCTGAAATTTTTTCTTTAAGAGGGATATGGTAACTGGATCGACTAGAACAGTTAGCCAAGTTGCTGCTTAAAAGTTGTGAAAAGCAAGTGTCATTTGTTAGTTGGCAGATACGATTTGTTGTAGTTATGTTACAATTACAAATGGGAGAGATTTTATTTTGACATTTAGCTGCTTCGTTAAATTTTAAATTGATTATGGTGTTATTTCTTACCACTGGAAATGTTTTAATATAATTGCATAATTCGTTTACTTTGGAAACCTAAACAATGTAATATATTAAATTTCTACTTTGGATTACATTCAATTTTGATGCAATTAAAATAAATTCTATGCTGATTGGAATGTCTTCTTGTTCCGTAATATGATGTAGTTCTAAACTACTTAACATTAAGGGGTTAATAACGTTTGTCTTTGCCAATAATATTGATAATGCAATTGTGTTCAAATTTTCAATAATTATGTTACTCCTATTTTGCAACATTAGAACTAATGTCTTTTCTTTATCGCTGTTTACGGTATTATCTGAATCAAAATGTTTTCTAATTATGTTAATTTCGTTTGTAATTTCATTGATTTTATCTTGCAATTCATTTCTCAAAATGCGATTGGCGAATGGCAAAGTGGTTAAAAAAATGTTGCATACTTCTCGGGTATACGTGGGATTGGTATGCATCAATATGATTTTTCCGTATAGTCATATCATGTTAATTTTTGTAACAAACAACAAAGAAAAATAAAAAATTGCTAAATCCTACAGAAAAATCTAACCACAGTCCAAATATTCCCTAATTCTACTGAAAAATCTTACCCCAATAAAAATTGCAAAACAACTAATCTATGAAATATGTAAACAAAGCAATAAAACCCGAAAGTTAACAGAATCGATCTACCTGTATACCTAGAACTGGAGAAGAATTCACCCCTGCATTTTTAAAAAATAGCAGCCATTCAAAGCCCAATACCATACAGGTAAAGAGGTAAATAAGTGTAAATTGATTATATCTTGCATTGATAGTCTTAATCGCATTTATCAACTCAAACATATAAAATGTCTCTATGCGCTTACTGCAACCGTGTTTTGCGTACCCTTAAAGGACAAAATAAAATAGTTAAAAATAAGGACGAAGCCATGCGATTTTTTCAAGTTATGGAAAAAAATATGAATGTCGGTGACGTTGCTTGCAACAGATGTCGGCTTTTGCCTTACAGGCGTTGTACCCATCAAGAATTAGCCGGACAACCATCGCCACAAGGGCGTGCCGTAGCTTAGGAAACAATTGAAAATATCAGAGAAACCATGCAATCTGAAGGAAGCCAAAGTTTGGAAAAATCATCAAAAGAGGACAGCGACGAGGAATTCTATTATCAAATACGTGACAGCAATGGATGAGAAAACGTCATGGAATTGCCAATCAAAAGGGTTATCGCTACCAATAAAAACTGTATTTTATGCAAAGCTAATAACAATTTGAAGACAATTCCGATAAACGCCAGAGTTCAAGTCTTCATTCAAAGGGGCTTATTTATACCAAATGGCGATCGCTGCTGTGAAACACATCTAATTGGGAATATTTTTTACAAAGACCAAGTGCCTATACTACAAGCGTTTTCAAACACCAGTCAGCTCAGCCCCGAAGAAGTGCATACATTTTTACGAAAAGTTTCAGGGGGAGCGGACACGTTGCTTGTGGACCAGATTGTATATTTTTTCATGCCGGAGCAGCAGCTAAGAGTTTTCACAGGACTCAGTTGGGAAAATATAATCGACCTTGGGGATATGTTCACATCAATGCGAAGTTCTTGCAGTCGCACTGTAACTCAAGCTCTAGTTGTCTTTTTGATGAAAATCGCAACGTGTAATTCCAACAGACTTATTTCGAGCATTTTAGGTCTACTGTCTGAGCAATAGGTATCAAAATACTGCAGCCAAATAATCAAATGTTTCACAATGGATGTTCTACCAAAGACCTTATAACTAACAAGATGCGTAACGACCATACATTTGAAAATCCATAAGAATTTTTGAGGTGGCTCTATTAAAAAGCCACAGCCAAGGCATATTTTTGAGAGCGAAACGAAATCAAGTGGCTTCTGTGACATTCGTATTTTACGCCGATTTTAGTCGGCTGTGAGCTCAGTAACCGAATGGTAGCGTGAGCGCTGTGTCAAATAATAGTCGATGAAAGATGTAGTAGCGTAACTATGTGAGTGAATATATATGTGCATACATACACACATTCATTCCCATTCAAGCAACCCTGCAGGAAATGTCAATAGTGAATTTATACTCTTTCACTAATGACCGCGTCGACAGTACTACTGACCAGCTATACCCGCCGCAATGCTTTGCGCTATAGACATTTAACATTGAGTTGTGATTGAAGGTCGACAGTAGACCGAAAAACTATTGACGAACTAGTGACGTCGGTACGATTATGTAGACAAAAGGAGTACTTTTTGGCTTTATAAGGAGACACGTTGTTGACATGGTCAATAGAGATGAACTTTATCTCTTGACAGTACAGTTTCTCTAATGACACCGCCTGTAAATATTGTTGACGTTGTCAATAGTTCTCTTGTCTATATTGACATCAATATAGACATGGGGCCATATGGCGACAGAATTCCTGCAGGGAAGCTAAACACTCTGCGCCTATAGCTTGTATGTTTTCTCAGTTCATTTGTATGAATGCATGTACTCGTATGCACGAAAAATCTCAAAAAACACTTCGGTTCAGTGCCGTAGCAATTCCGTTTTGCGTCGAGGGGAAAATTAGTTTTTTAATTTGCGTGGGGAGGAAAAATTATTTTTTTAATTTTAACGTCTATTTTAATTAAAACCACATTACATACACGCTTTCAATGCACGTTTTTTCGATTGTCATTTATTTATTCTCCTTTTCTAATTTTTTTCATGGGCAAAAACAAAAATGCGTGGGGGGGAAAATTCCCCTCTTTCCCCTATGGTTGCTACGGCCCTGCTTCGGTTGGACCTCGTGTCAAAACACGTCATCAAAACGAGCATATGAATTGAGTAAGCAATGCATTACGCTCTCACAAAAGCCAATGACTAACGAAATCGAAAATTTCTTGCTTTTAGATTTCTCTGGCTCCTGTGGACATTTTTTTGTTCGTCGTTACGCATCTTGTTAGTTATAAGGTCTTTGGTTCTACCATACCATTTTGGAGTACAGGCATTATCGCGGGAGGACATCGTCAACAACCATACATCATATATAGCAAAGAAGATGTATAATATCCAACACGAGCTAATGCTTATTTGTGATGGATTATATTTACGACATCAGAAGAGCCAGAACAACGCATTCCAACGGAAATCATATTCGGTTCAAAAAAAAAGTGCCTTTATGCAAGCCATTCACGGTTTGCTGCACCGACGGCTATATAGTTGATTTCTTCGGACCATTCTACAGTATCAAAAACGATGCCACTATTATGAAGAAAATTTTAGAGGATCCAGAAGGACTGAAAAATTTGTTGTAGCCGGAAGACATGTTCTTGGTCGACCGCGGATTTAGAGATGTTACGGAAGATTTAAAAAATGAGGGCTTTATCCCCCTGATTCCAGCTTTTAAAGGGAAGAAAAAACAATTGACAACTGAGGAATTAAACCACTCGCGTTAAATAACCAAATTAAGGTGGGTGGTTGAAGCGGTGCACGGAACGATTGGCCAGAAGTACAAATTATTACAGCACACTCTCGACAATAAAATGTTACCACAGGTGAAGTCCATCAGCAAGATTGCAGGATTCCTGCACAATGAATATGGAAAACGTTTGCAGTCCGATAAGAATCTAGCGGACGATATAGTTGATCAAATAACTATGAAAATGGGGACCGAAAACGCTTTAAGTACAGAAGCTGACGCAAATAATTGGAACAGGAGAAGAACGGCTTTTCAACCATTAAATGCATTGGATGTTCAGGATTTTCCACAACTTTCTGAAAAGGACTTAATAATACTATTCAATAAAATATTCAACATTTTTTGCCAACATTTCACTGTTAATTTTTCAGTTATATTTTTTCAATTTTAAAGGCTTTGGACGCTCTTTTAAAGTTTGTTAACTAAGCCAGACTGAAACACAAGTATCATTTAACTCAATTAATTCAATTTACTCAATCAAAGGCACGTTCTGTTGGTCTTTTTTTTGAAATTTTACGAATTTCCTAACATTACCTTAATGTATGCTATAAATTATATTAAAGTCGAAATATTCAAATGTTAAAATCATAAAATTAAATGTTCCTGATTTCGTTTGATTTCTGTAAAATTTTTAAAAATATACTTTTGTGATGACAAATGAAATTTTTGCCATAAATGGGCTTAGATGTTGCATTTGATTGGTGTTTTTAGACTGCAATTGTATTATATGTGTATCTACAATAAATTAATGTGAGAATATTGCCTGTAGCCATTATAATTGAAAAGATACGATTTGAAATTCGATAGTGCTAAAGGTGGCCGAAAATGGTGAATATTTTGCAATCTAGAGCCAACTTCTACTATCGGCTATTACCGTTGTACTCTGGGGTGTCAGCCCGACACGAATGCACCAATTTGCATGATGAACAATGTTTTCTTCTCGATGAACAAGCGCTCCGTCTTTGAAACTACACAGTTCGATTGCATTGCTTTTTTCACAATGTTGCCATTTTAATTGTTTGGCTTTCCTGACATATCGATTCATAAACAAGTAAGGGCGTTATAGTCAGGCGAGCCTGACAATAGAATACCCGACACAGACACTTATGTTCGAATAATTTTTAATATCAAGAGGTGTTTAAGGACATATTGGGCCCATATACCGACTTTTGTTAAATTTCTTTATAAAAACCGCCCATTTGCCACGCCCAATTTTCAATTTTTTTGGGACTCTAATCGGACTCTTATATATACGCTTAAATTCTAAGTTTCATTGAAATATTTCAATAAAGTCTGCTTTTGAGGCATTTTTGGGATTTTTGTGACAGACCCTCGTACTAGAGGTACCCTTAATAATGGTTCTATCGAAAAAATTTTTGGGGAGGACGTTACTGGCTATCAAGGAAGCATACGTGCCAACTTTCGTTCAAGTCCCATTTGTATTTCGGGTGTAGGAGACAATTTTCGAAAAACGCCCTTATGCCACGCCCAATTTTTAAATTTTTTGAAATCATATTACTTGCCTTTAAACATGTTCAAATACCAAGTTTCATTAAAATATCTTGAAAAACTCAGGTTTTAGAGCAGTTTTTGTGATTTTCACAACAGACCCTAGTACTGGAGGTACCCCTAAAAATGGTCCCATCGGGTCCATTCTCGAACTTGTTCTTACTCATGTCCCCGTGAGCACGCATACCAAATTTTGTCAAGATAGCTCAACTCCTTCGGTAATATAACTGTATACAGACAGACGGACAGACAGACAGACGGACAGACAGACAAACGGACAGACAGACAGACGGACAGACGGACATGTCTGAATCGAGTCTCCTGGTGACGCTGATCATTTCTATATACATTTTGTATGGTCTATCTCGACTGGTTCTGGGTGTTACACACAACCCAACAAACGCAATATGCCCTCGACACAGAGTGTGTCGGGTATAAAAAGGATGCATTTGTTATGGTATAGTTAACCATTGTGCTTTATTTTGAAAATTAATGCGAAACCATATTTACAAAACAGAACTTCATTTACCTTCAAACAAATATACCAGTGAACGGTGTAACGGCCTTTTTTTGCTGGAGTAAGCTCAGTTTTTTTCAGAATCGTGTAATTATGGTTTGAGTGTCAATATATGTTTTAGCAAAATTACCTGAACAAAAATTTTTGTAATATTTTCTGAGTAATTTTCTATATATATGCTGTTGATGAACATTCTATCTTTATAGTTGTCTTAGATTTGATTTTTTTTAATTTTTCTCTAAAAAACCATATTTTTCAAGGATTTTTAAGTCCTATAGGGGATCGAGAGCAAAAACTTCCCGAAAATTAAATGTTTTGCATTTACCTAAACAGCAAAACAACTAAAGTTGAAATCGGCTTCCGGGGCAGAATCACTATGCTTATAGTGCTATACCCTTTTTGGAAAAGTATATTTTGGGTCATGTTGGGTGATTTGGAAAAGGTCAGAAAGATTTGGTTTTTAAATTGGTTCACTGGAACCTTTACAGAACTAAAAGCTCCTGACGAGGAAACTTCACTGCATGTTTCCAAGGTTCTTGAATCGTTTTCCTGACTCATCATATTCAGCAACTGTCTCGAAAGAGCGTCTGCCACAATATTCTCTTTTCCCGGTTTGTAATGAAACTTCGGAGCGAACTCCTCTACAAAGGCACGCCATCTTTTCATGTTTGAATTGGGATTTTTATGTGAGATTGAAAATATTAACGGTTGGTGTTTGGTGTAAATATTTATGTTCGTCACTCCAAATAAGTAGTGCCTTAAATTTTTCAAAGCCCAGACAATTGAAAGTAACTCTCGTTCATAAGTTTCATAATTTTGTTCGGCGGTAGATAAAGTGCGGGATATCATTGTAATGGATTTTCTCTCTTGGGAGAGCACAGCTCCTAACGCGACGGAGGATGCGTCAGTCGTCAGGTCGAAAGGTTTTGAGAAATCAGGATGAACCAAAAGAACGTCTTCCGATGCAAGAATAGCCTTCAACTTGTTAAATGCCTGAACAGCTTCATCGTTAAGTGTGATAAATTTATTTTTCGATTAATTTTTTCCTACATGCCCGTTTTCACCACGGAGGTATGCCGTTAGAGGTTTGGCTATCTTCGCATAATCGCGTATAAACCATCTATAGTAACCAGATAAACCAAGAAATGGACGCAGTGCTCGAAGTGTTTAAGGGGTCGCGTAGTTCGGAATATCGTTTATCTTATTTGGAGAGGTTGAGATTCCCTCTTGAGAAACAACAAATCCTAGAAATTCTGTTTCAGTCTTAAAAATTTTTGATTTTTCCAAAGAAACGCGCATTCCTGCATTTTTGAGTTTGGATAAAATTCTATTGATATGTTCTAAGTGCGAATAATAATCCGGTGAAAAAATAATTATGTCGTCAATATAGACATGGCAAATTACTCCAATGTCTTCCCGAAGAATATCGTCGATTGCTCGTTGGAAAATAGCGGGAGCATTTCTTAGGCCGAAGCGCAATCGGCAAAATTCATATTTACCATTATTGACATTAAAGGCTGTTTTTGGCCGATCGGTTTCTTTCATTATAAATTGTTACTTTTTGTTATCTGATGGAATCCAGATTTAACGTCTAAAGCAGTGCTTGCCAGCACGACCACTACCACAATTTCTCTCATTCTTTACATGTATGTGTGCTTATTAGGGTGTCCCAAAAAAATTTTTTTTATTTTGCACACGCTTTATTTCAAAGCTTATGTGGTGAAGTATTTTTGAGATTTTTTCCAGATTTTTCGAAGATGGTTTAGAGGTAGCTCTCGTCGATTTTTCCATAAAAATCAGGCTTTTAGGAAGATTTTTGATTTTCAGCATAAATCTATCAAAAGTAAACATTTTCTGAGTCTTAGAGTCATCGCTACAAAACAGAGCTATCGAAACTTTACTTTAGTGTACAAAAAACGTAACGTCTGGCATTTTTTTTGGTCGATTTGAAGTCATGTATTAAATTTTTTTTGGAAAATTTTCGTAAATCTCATAACAAAAGGCTTCATAACTTTTAAAGATACTATGAAAATGAACAAAAGTAATGATGTAGTATAAAAGATAGCTAAGTTGTAAGTAATTTAAGACCATTGCTAAGAATTTTCGACTTACGGTTCTACAGTTATAGCCTATAATATTACTGTACACAGTAGTGAAAAAATATGTTGCCTACATGAAGGCTTAAACTTTAACAGTTCACTGTTAACATAACAGGCAATTTGTTTTCCAAAATTTCAAATTGACGTCTTTTTCATGGAAATCGATTTATAGCTAAAATCAACCCCATATTATCATAATATTTTTAAAATATATTTTCAATTGTTTGAAGAATCGGTAAGTAAGAAATAATTAGGGGTTAGTTTAAAAAACGAATTTTGATCTTCTTTTAATAACAGAAATGAATTCGTTGGGAAAAAGACATGTATGGCTTGTGGGTGAAATGATTAATACTTTCAACCCAGGAAAGTCGCCGACAAAAATGGAAGTCCTTAAACGGTTTTTCAGCGGACATATAAACGAGAAACTGACGATTGCGAAGAGCGCTCAAACAACAGCAGAGGAGTTTAAACGGATCTGAAAAACAAGTCAGGAGGCCCGCAGCATTGCGCGCATTATATTAAAGTTATACGACAAGTGGGCTTCTTTAAATAAAAACAAATATAAACAAAACAAGGAAATGATAGCGAAACGGAAGGTCTTCCTGGCAGATTTAAAGAACGCGTTTGAAATCAAATCTCAACCTTCCCCTGAAAATTCTCAAAACCCTAACCGGATTCTAAAAACTAACCCGGAGAATGTGGAGACCAAAAATTTTAGCGATAGTAACAATGATTCGGACGATTCCGATTATAATCATAGTTCAAAGCAAATGAAAAAAAATCCCGAATGTGCGTCAGCTGCGGAAAAAAAGCGAGAGCTTTGCTTAACGCTTGATAGAGCTGGAATAAGTTGTCGAAAGGCTGCTTTGGTATTGAATTCTACGAGTACCTTATTGTTAGATTCTGGACAGCAATCTAGTGGACAAAGGAATAACAAACTTGCATGTTCGAAAAGTTCATTGTGGAGAGATCGTAAAAAGCAACGATGCGTTGTTTCAGAGTCGATTAAAAATTCGTTTGTGAGTTCTAACTATATAACGGTACATTGGGATGGGAAAATAATGCCCGATTTGAAAAACAAAAAAAAAAAAGTTGATAGACTCTGCGTAAGCGTTACCGGAAATGGTGAGTCTCAACTTCTTGGAGTTGTACCTTTGACATCGGGAAAGGGAGAGGACCAAGCGGAAGCAGTATTCCAAATGTTAAAGAACTGGAAGTTGACCGAAAATATAAAATTTATGTCGGCCGACACCACCAGCTCCAACACTGGAGTGCGTAATGGCGCATGTATGCTTCTTAGCCAAAAGCTAGAGAAAGAACTCATTTATTTGGCATGTCGACATCATATGTTAGAGCTTGTAGCCGGCTCAGCGTTCAAGGCGCTTCACATTGAGGATCAAAGTACTTCACCAGAGATTAAAATGTTCGTTACCTTGCAGCAAAGGTGGGAGGTTATTGATAAAAATGATTTTTCGGACTGTATAAACCAGAAAAGAGTGAAAAAAATTATTCCAAAATACATACGTCTCGATTTAATTAAATTTATAAAAGGCCAACTTGACATAATTCAACCGAGGGAAGACTACAAAGAACTTCTTGAATTAAGCCTTATTTTTTTGGGTTATAATTCAGAAACCTGTGCAACAATCAAAGCCCCAGGAGCCGTTAATAGGGCTCGCTGGATGATGAAAATTATATATTCGCTAAAGATATGCATTTTTCGAAACCAGCTACGATTGTTCATAGACAGTTCAAATATTGATGCTTTGCTCGAGTTCAGTTCTTTCACATTAAGAGTGTATATAAAAAATTGGTACCTCTGCCAGTGCTCTCGATACGCTCCCATGAATGACCTCAATTTGCTCAAGCAACTGGATAACTACAAGCGCTTTAATAAAGAAGTTTCTAACGCAACCCTAAATACATTTTTGCGACATCAGTGGTACCTTACCAGAAAACTAGCAGCGCTCGCATTTTTCGATGAACGCATCGAAGCCAAAACTCTGCATTTGATGGCAAAAAATATTTATGCACCAAGTCATGAAAACGAAAAAACCAATTTAACACATAACAACGTAGGAAATAAACAAATTCAAGACTTTATTACGAAAGATAGCCTGAATTTCTTTGAAGCCTGTAATATCTCGCTTGAATTTTTACAAACCAATCCAGAAACATGGAAAAGCAACAACGAATTTCAAAAAGCGAAGAGTGCAATTGAAGAATTGCAAGTGGTAAATGACGTCGCGGAGCGGGGTGTGTCCTTAGCAAGCAGTTACATCAATGCCACAACTACCGAAGCTGACTTTCAAAATCTATTGCTGAGCGTAGAGCTAAGTCGCAAGGAATCAAATAAATGATTTCTTTCTAAAAAGTCACGTTGAATTACATATGTTATGCCCAATTTGTTGACCGAGTTTTAAAATCTACCAAAACTCGATTTAGATAAAACTAGATTTATAATACGACGCCGTATACAATCCGGCCTACTTTTTCCGATTTGTTCATACAAATCATCAGATTTGCGACGCGTCGTAATTGTATTTTTACAACTCCGATTTAATCCGCTGACAAAGTGCTGAATAGTAATTTACGACGCGTTTTTACAAATTTCCATTATATATATTTCAATTCCCGATTTGTTTATTTTTTCTTAATGGAAAAATGCAACGAGAAAAAAAGCCGGCAGTTCCCGTACAAAGCAACAACAAGAACAACATTTGCAGCAAGAAAAGAAACGAAAGACGGACATTGGGCAGGCAAAATTTTTTGTGAAAATGTGATACTTATGTAATAAACCAATCTCAATAAAACCATTTTTCTGTATTTTTGTTGGGATTTCTTTGAATTTTCGTACAGATATATTCCAGCCATCAACAACCAAGTGCTTTTTGTATTTATATTCTGTTAAATTCTGAAAATCAAATGACTCAAAAACCTGAAAAAAAGATAAGATTTAAGAAATCGAGGACTTAAACGTGCTTGCGTCGCAAACGGAGTCGTAAAAATATTAAATCGTCCTGAATAATAATAAACCCGATTTCGGCCTAAGTTTAAATTCAGCGAATTTAAATCGAGTTCTACATTTAAATCTTTGTCAACAAATTGAGGGCCCGCTAGCCCAGCAAGCCTAGAAACGGCCCAGGGTACCGCATTCCGATACGTATTACTTTAAAATATGTTTCTTTATGAGAGGTATATCGAAAAATAGTTACTAGGTACCAGAGGCGGATCCACGGGGATATCGGGTCCGGACCCCCCAATTTCAGAAAGTTTTTAGAACAAAATTATGACGCGATCTTCAATTAACTTGTTGCTTACCTTCAAGAACCCCTCCCTTCACCAAATCATGGATCCGCCACTGTTAGGTACATAAAAAGAACTTGGTCGAGATGAAATAAAACAAAATAAAAAACTTTCAGTAATAATTGTGGAAATCTGTAAAACATTGGAGATTATTTTATTGGGTCTTGACCATATTTTCTTTAATAATCATTTAGTTCGGTAAAAATTAGGCCAAAGTATTTAGAGCTTTTGACAATGAACTGTAAACTGCTGTTGTTTGAGCGCTCTTCGCAATCGTCAGTTTCTCGTTTATATGTCCGCTGAAAAACCGTTTAAGGACTTCCATTTTTGTCGGCGACTTTCCTGGGTTGAAAGTATTAATCATTTCACCCACAAGCCATACATGTCTTTTTCCCAACGAATTCATTTCTGTTATTAAAAGAAGATCAAAATTCGTTTTTTAAACTAACCCTTAATTATTTCTTACTTACCGATTCTTCAAACAATTGAAAATATATTTTTAAAATATTATGATAATATGGGGTTGATTTTAGCTATAAATCGATTTCCATGAAAAAGACGTCAATTTGAAATTTTGGAAAACAAATTGCCTATTATGTTAACAGTGAACTGTTAAAGTTTAAGCCTTCATGTAGGCAACATATTTTTTCACTACTGTGTACAGTAATATTATAGGCTATAACTGTAGAACCGTAAGTCGAAAATTCTTAGCAATGGTCTTAAATTACTTACAACTTAGCTATCTTTTATACTACATCATTACTTTTGTTCATTTTCATAGTATCTTTAAAAGTTATGAAGCCTTTTGTTATGAGATTTACGAAAATTTTCCAAAAAAAATTTAATACATGACTTCAAATCGACCAAAAAAAATGCCAGACGTTACGTTTTTTGTACACTAAAGTAAAGTTTCGATAGCTCTGTTTTGTAGCGATGACTCTAAGACTCAGAAAATGTTTACTTTTGATAGATTTATGCTGAAAATCAAAAATCTTCCTAAAAGCCTGATTTTTATGGAAAAATCGACGAGAGCTACCTCTAAACCATCTTCGAAAAATCTGGAAAAAATCTCAAAAATACTTTACCACATAAGCTTTCAAACAAGACTTGTGCAACTAAGAAATTCGAAAAAAAGGGACACCCTAGTGCTTATTCATTGCCGCTGCCAAACTGATTGAATTCTCTCGCTAACACAGACGCTGTGTGCGAGAAACAACAACAAAGAAACAACAAAGCCGCAATACTCAGCTTTGTATGAAAGAGTATTAAGCTGGCAAGCACTGGTCTAAAGTGATAAAAAAAATTTTGATTTTCCCAAATTCGCCAGGATCACCGTAGTATCGGGTATGGGGTATCTATCCGGTATTGTAATCTCGTTAATCCTTCTGAAATCTATAACTATTCTTAGTTTTAGTTTACCATTTTCGTCCAACTCTTTCTTGTTGACAACATGAATCCGAGAGTTGTACGGCGAAGATGATTCTCTAATAATTCCATCTCGTAGCAAAGATCTAATTTCGATGTTAACAAATTTGGCAGCAGAAATAGGATAAGGGTAGCTTCTAGAGTAAACCGGTTCATCTGACTTGGTTTTTATTGAAGCTTAGACTTTTGTATTGTATGGAAGTGCCCTATTGGGTTCCGCAAATGCATCGACATTTTGTGCAATTACCTGCTTAAACTCTTCGTTTATGAGAGGTGGCACAGACGAATCGTCGATTGCTATTGTGCTTACTTGTTCGAATTTAGAATGCCTTAAGGGTTCTACACCATTGTTGTTATAAAGCTTATTATTAAGGGTATCAAGTGTGGCCTCTATTTCTTTCAAAAAACCATAACCGATAATACCGTCGTAATTTTTTAATTCGTTCAATATAAAAAATATAGTTTTTTTAGAAAGGATGTCAACATTGCATTTGTGTTTTATTAAGTTTTCCCCATTGACTGAACAAACTCCAAAAGGACGATCTACCAAGGAAATGCCGGAAAATATGTTGGGACGAATATAGCTTTTTGCAGTACCAGTATCTATCAAAAATCGTAGCTCTTTTCCGTCTTTATTTTTTTTTTATCTATAAACGGTAAGAGCGACCTTCGTATAAAAAATGTGCTTCATCTTCGAAGACAGATTGCACTTCCGATTCCTCATTGCAAGAATCGGGTACATCTTCACAATTTTGTTGTTCTATTTGATTGGACTGATAGTACTGCTCATGCTGTGCAGGTAATTCCATATGATTAACCCGTTGATTTTTTACTTGGGGCATGTTAGCTTTGATAGAGTTATTAAATGGTTGTGCGGTTCGTTGGGGTGCAGGAGCTCCAAATCGGGGCTGTTCGTAAAAAAATTGTGGAAGCTTTTGTAGCTGAACCCTCTGTGTAATAGCCAATTGCAAAGTTTGTTGCCTCTCACCAAGCAGGGTATTCTGTGTCACTTCCTTTAAATTCTGGAAGAGATTTTATAAGGCTTAAATCTGTTCTACGATTCAATACGCCTGGAGTTAAAGTAACGGGAGTAAAAATTTTATCTGATGGAGGTCATAAATTTTGAACAGTCTGAGTCAACCCACGAATTTGCTCTCAAAATTCATCTCTAGCGACGTCGAGCGAGGCTTTAGTTAGACTTGTAATTTGTGACCTATCCATTATGACTCAATCAACCAACACCGCCTGCCGGAATAAAGCGATCCACTCTAAAAAATAAACTTTTGTTTTCAAGAACATAATTTGAGAAAGCCGAATTCACAAATAATTTTTATTTCTATGTATAATTATATATATAATATATATATTTATATAATTATTATTTTTGAATAACGAAAAAAGGCTTAAATGCTTACTTACAATAATTTAAAAAAAATTATTTTGCTATCCGGGATCTTTCTGTTCCTGTCCGATGACGAAACCACTGTAATAGTTGCTGTCGTTTTGCTTCGATGACGAAACCACTGTAACAGTTGCTGTCTTTTTTGCTTCGATGACGAAACCACTGTAATAGTTGCTGTCGTTTTGCCTCGACGAAGGAATCACTGTGTTTGTAGTGTGGCGTTTTTTCTCTTTGGGCACAGACAAAGTTTCTTGCTTTTATGGTGTTTTGTTTCAAGTTGCTTTTTTAAAGAATTTTGTTAGCGAAAAGTCAATCGAAATATTTTATTAATGCCGTATTTTTTGTTTATTTGTTTTTTTTACCTTTAATATATTTTCTTAGAAAGTTTTTTTTTTGCTTTATAAAGAGTCACTCAAATATTTTCTTTTGTTTGTTTGCTTTTTTTACTTTTAATGTTTCTTGGTGTTGGGCGCCAGTTATGCAAATTGAACAACACTATGTGTTTTAATTTACAATATTTATTCTAACACTATGTGTTAGTTTTTATTTTATAAAAGGTTGTCAACACTATGTGTTTTCAAAAATATATTAACACATTGTTCTAACACTATGATGGCGGCCAAAAGCGGGGCAAAAGGTGGATTGGTTGAGTTTTGTCTGGAATATCAAGCCTCCATCGTCAACAACCGGCTGAACGATACTGCGTCGTGTTCCGTGTCGCTAATGTTAGTCGCAAAGCGTTTCCTTAGTTTTTTCACCGTACCCGTTGAATTCAAGCCGAACTCCTCACAAATAAGTATTAAGTCTTCCATTCGTACCTTATAAACCCATCCTATATGTTATTTCGTCTTCGGTGCTGTTAATTCTAGGGTATCTTTGGACGTGCTGCACCATCCATTTGCTTTACTTTACCACTCTCTTGATTTTCGTCTGCTGTGCGTCCCTACTCGGGCGCCATTGTAATGAATCTTTTTTTGTAGCCGGGGTATTTACTCAGCCGAGTAACCAGACTCCAGTCCTTACAAAAATTTATAACTGAAGGAAACACACAAACTAGACTATAAGGAAAGATCTTTATTTAAAGAGAGGGACATGCCTCTCTCTCATGCAGTCAAAAATAATGTACAACAAAAGATGAGTGTTACTGCCCGTCGCTGAGTGCAGGTGTTGGGCTCCAACGATGATGATGTGGGAGGTTTTCGCAGCGTAGGTGTACAACGCAACGACGTGATTTCCGTATGTAGCGAAATATCGGTGTAAACTACCGCCAAACGTCCCTCCAGAACGCCACCGTATTAGTAGAGTTTAATATCGGCCGAATGTCTGCCCAGAATTAGACGCATACACGTGTGGAACAGGAACGAACGCTTAATCTACACGTGCGTTAGCAATGGGTCACGGCAACGACAGTGACACGTGGACGTGCGGAACAGGTTTATACTCTTAATCTACACGGACACGATCACTTAGTGACGCGCGGCAATTCCAACCGTACTCGAATCGCCGTACGTCCGTCCGAACTAGAATGCACTCGTATGGATGATAAATCTCCGTGAATTGTCTGTCAAGAAGTTGACGCATGCACGTGCGGAACAGGTACAAACGCTTAATCCACACTTGCGTCAGCAATGGGTCACGGCAACGACAGTGACACGTGGACGTGCGGAACAGTACAAACGCTTAATCCATACGGACACGATCACTGAGTTACGCGGAACAATTTCAACAATATTCCCCTTCAGACACAGCCACTAACTACGATCGGCAATATTTATGTTTCGGCAGAAAGCTTACCCACGTAAACTGTGTGCCAAGTATACTTGCGTTTCGAAACGTTTTACTTCGGGCGCGGTTCACTTTGTTGAGATCACAGGAAACTCATTCCGATTTCTGTGGTGCTTGCGCTTCTATCCTATTTGCCCAGCTAGCGATGTGTTTCGTAGTTCGATGTATTGTCCGACAATTCTTTCAGCTGCATTGTTGACGTCCACACGATTGCACAAATATCCCCAAAACTCTTTTTGACTATTATTTGCTAATTCGAAGTTAAGCATTGATTTAACCAAAAACATAAAGATGTCGAATATTTAAAAGGAAAAACTGCAATCCCCCGTTAATAAATAATATGTGAGTCATCACAAAGTACTTGGGGCTTTAACTTGACTCTAAGCCTTTTTGGAAAGAAAGTACCACGGAGAGAGGAAAGAAAATCATTATGCGACCTTTACTTACGGTGACCACAAATTGAAACTGAAAAAACAGAACAAAAATATTTTTTTGACTTCAACTTAGTTTAATAAATCCTTTTTCGAGGTTGTCACAAAACGGATCTTTCAATCGGTCCAAGGATAACGACGATCGAATTTGGACAGCTTTGCTATTTTCCACTAAAAAAAAAACTTAGAACAATTGCCTAAAAAACAGAACACCTCTGCTAAAAACAGATATGATGATCACCGTACCTATACTGCTGTATATAATAAATTATAATAATAATATAGAGCGTGAATCTGCCCAAAGGCTAGCACTGCGGCCCAGATGGCCTATTGTGCCAAGATTCACTATTTTTATGAAAAGCTCCTCATAGCTCTCCTAACAAAGTCCAGAATCACCTCTGGAGAAGAATTCCTTATTTGTCCTAATGACAGAAATTCCGAATGGAATATATTTCTTCTGTGATGTACTTGGCTTGGAAGACACTAGGCCATATGCCCATAGGTTCTGATATACTTGTGCTTGGTCCATATATACCTGCACCAGTCTCGTAATTCATTTTTGATCCATCGGTATACCAAATCAAGCTTTTGGGGTCAATCTGAGGGCCTCCATTCGACGACGTTGACCGGGATGGGAAGTGCACTTTCAATTTTCTTCCAAAATGGAGCTCTGTGTCAATAAAATCACTCACGCAAAGTGGTATTTTGTTGACCCCAAACCACTTCAAAATCCTTTGATGACCATAGTCAGGAAGAAGCTGTTTGGTTGGTATCTTCAGCCTAATTTTACAAAGTGCAGCTGATGTTTGAACGTGCATGAGCAAGGGAGTCAGCCCAAAGATAGCTTCAAGTGCTGCTGTAGGGCATGTTTTAATCGCACCGGTTATTAAGAGACACACTAGTCTCTGAAGTTTTGAACACATGGTAATCGATTTAGTTTGCGTGACCTTTTTCCACCAGTCTAGACACCCATATGTAAAAATGGGGTGTACCACTGCCTAATAGATCCAGAAAATAATTTTGGGGTAAAGGTCCCAAGTTTTTCCTATACAAGACGGCGTTACCCAAAGGGCTCTTAGTGATTTAGTATAGGCTTTTTCGAACTGAGTGTTTCAATTTAGTTTGCTATCGAAGCTAAGTCATAAATATTTTACTTCGTTGGAATAGAGAATGTTAAAATCACCTAGGAAGATAGAACCCAAGTTCAACTTACGTTTCAATGTAAAGGAAACCACGGCAGTTTTACGCGGGTTTATTGCAAGCCCTTCCCCGTCACACTACGTCACTACGCGTCGAAGGTGTCCTGCCATAATCTCGGACAGACAACTATCGTGTTTTCCGACAACTGTAATTACAAGGTCATCAGCGTAACCAATAGCATCACAACCATTATTTTCTAAGTAAATAAGCAGCTCGTCGACAACCACTGATCACAGTAAAGGGGACAACACCCCTCCCTGTGGGCAGCCTTTGACAGCACTCACCGCTATCGTCTTGTTGCCTAGAGTCGACTTAATTTTTTGGTTTCGAAGCATAACCTCAGTCCAAGATTTGATGCTGGAATTGATATTCCTATTTCTTAGAGCATTTGTTATTGAGCCATAGCTCGTGTTGTCAAATGCTCCTTCTTTATTCAAGAAAGGCTTTTTAAATTTCGCACACAAGAATGTGCAAGGCCAATTCGGTTGATTTCTCTTTAGGATAAGCGAATTGAGTGCGATGCAGAGGTTGCGTATTCAAAAATTCCGGACGAATGTACAGATCAATTAATCGTTCCATAGTTTTCAGGAGAAAATATGTGAGACTTATTGGTCTGTAAGACTTCGCGTCTTCACTGGGTCTGTAAGCACATTTTGGTATAAAGACCACTTTAACTTCTCTCCACAGTTTGGGTATATACCCCCACCAGAGACTTGCCCGAAAGAGGGCGATTAGTGTTTCAGAAAGGACGTCTATGCCGTTCTGAAGGAGAGCCGGAAAAATGCCGTCTGCCCCCGAGGCCTGACAGAGACCTGAGTTTGCTGTGAGGTTCCTAATTTCATTATGAAATGTGGTCAGGGATCTTTTATAAGTCTGCCATTTCCCTGAAAGCTTCGCTGCGTTGAAAAGCTTCCTAGCCTCCCTACGCATATCATTATGCCTGTTCTTCAGCAAATCAGTCTTGCTGGCTAAGGTTAGCTTGTAAGCACTCCAGTTGATGTGCTTACTTAAGACGGTATCATAAGTGTTCTGTCCTGGCAAATCAAAAAGAATATGCTGGTGATCAGGTAAGGAAATATCCTTCGAGACTCTCCAGTTAACAACATAATTGGAGATAAATTGGCTAGATAAAGTGAGATCAAGTACCTCTTTTCTAATGGAGTTAATAAAGGTGGGTTCTGAACCCTTGTTCAAAATGCTAATGTTGTTGCCCATGAGGTATTCCAACAACATTTGTCCCCGGACATTAACCCCAGTACTACCCCATACGGTGTGATGCCCATTGGCATCGCAACCAACAATAAATTGTAAGTTATTTGAAAAGCAATAACTTACCAATCTTTTAATTGGTTCAGGTGGAGCTTCTTCGACATCGCCCGGGAAGTAAGCCGACGCAATGACAATGTCCCGGGTGCCGCACTCAGTAGGGGCCTCGAACATAGCCGCCACGATGTTCCTTTGTATAAATTCTGAAAAAGGAATGCAATTGGTACCATTTCTGACCATTAATGCAGTCCGTGGCATTTCAATGTCACGTTTATAGATCAACTTACATGATTGATATTGTAGGCCACATACCTTTCCTTCGACTAGCCATGGCTCCTGAATGAGCGCTATGGCTAGTCCCTTCAAGTCGAAAGTCCTGCATAAGGTGGCCGACGCTCCCTTTGCGTGATGCAGGTTCGCCTGTAGCGAACAAAATCTGGCCTGCATTCTTTCTAACCCACTCAGCAGTAGGTTCATTAGAGCAGACCAATATGAGCCAGCCCGTGCGAGGAAAACAGCCTTAAAATTCAGGCTTAAGCTCGTCCGAGCTGAGCTCAATGGCAGTCGCCATTATGGCCTCTTGTAGCTGTGCCAGCTGCACGCTACTAAGAGGACTGCTAGCTACGTCCAGAGGGACAAACCATAGTTTGATCCCCTTGGCCCGACCAGCCACCTCGATGAAAGTGGGCATAGAGTGCCCCTGCCCCGGGTTGGGCTTTGGTTTCTTTCCCAATGTCGTCGACTTTTCGTCCGAGGGCAGCTTCCCTAGAGAGACCTTGGCTCAGATAGAGCTTGAAACGCCTCTTTTGGGCGGAAGTTAGCTTAACAAATCCCTTCTGTCCTTGAAAGCTAACTTCCTCCAGACCGTCATGGACGAGGATGGCTCCTGAGCGATCCGAACAGAGGCTTACCTCGTTAGTGTCAGCTGGAGCTGCGTCGGACACGTCTGTGTCTGTGCCGCTCAACTCGCTAAATTGTCGAAAACCGGCATTTTCCACAATTTTTGATTTCTCGCAGATGTGCCCAGCAGCGCAATCTGCATTTTTACCTTTGTCCTTAGACCTTATGGTCATAAGGACGTCACTCACAGGCTGCCCGGCAGCAGCAGTGTTTGATGCTGTAAGAAGCGCACCAACCCCTTTTAAATTTTTTGAATTTTCATTCATGTGATTTCCACGAGTAATAGGGAAGTAAACAGTCACCGTCGGCAGAGCCCTTGTACGGACGGAAGGCTAAATAAAAGCGGTGGTCGCCTGGTATCCGCAGTTTGCTATTACGCCGCTCTACCCCACGACCAAGTGCTGCAGGCATAGCTGTTCCACCGCAGCTCAGGGGGTTGTACTGCTGTAAAATAACAATAGGCGCAAAATTGGGTTTGACCCCTATTATTCTCTACGGCTCAACCTTTTGGTGGCCAGTCCGCTCTTTTGATGACTAAAGCGCGTAGGACGACACCTACCAAGGCACTTTATACATATCTGTGTTGGATCCCAACAGCACTAGAACTGGCCTAGAACTGACTTGTGCACTCTCAAATCTTAACAATAGATTTCCAGATGCCAACTGATATCGACTACCGCACCCCCTCCCTCTAGTTCCAATGCAGGTTCACCACCTGCATAAGCAGCACGCCGGCGTGGTGCGAAGGTAAACATATCAGTCGGGACTCTATTCAAGTATATTCCGACGGCTCCAAACTTCATTCGAGGGTAGGATGCGGTATTTGTTCTAGCTTAAGCCTTAACCCATTTTGTGCCGACCCTGCAACAACATTGAATTTTCCATCAATTTTATTTTTAGGGGCCTTTATGGGTCTGAAAAAGACAAAACTATTGTTTATTAAAAAATGGAAATTTTTTTGGAAATATGAGGTGATCCGAAAACTGACCGCTGACCGACTTGAAGTCGTTATTCTTTATTCCCTGTCTTCTGGTACGCTATAATCAGTTCTTGCTAAATAGTAAACATATAACACTCTATCCAGCTTAAGTGAACTTAACGTAACATTCTTGGAAACACTATGTGATTTACGATTAACAATTAGTTTTTTTTGAAATCATTATTTAATATGAAAACAGTGAAAAAGAAGTTTGAATATGAATGGAATTTTCTTATCGTAAGTTAATCTTTCAGGTGGTTTCCGTGTACGATTGGAACGTCTAACTTCTGGTGCATTTTGGCTCAGTTCTTGCATCGGTGTACACAGTGTCTGACTTTCCTCACTCATTGAAGATTCCAGTTCCGCGGTTGGTTCTGGTCGTTTTTCAGATGGATGTTCGACCGGATCGGTAACTTTCGCAGGAATTTCTTTGTCTTGAGGCTCGCTGAAGAGTTCCTGGCCTACTTTTCTGATCCGGTCTGCATGCCGCTTCCAAATACGTCCATCATCTAGGATTATTTCGTAGTGTACCGCACCTACAATGGCACTGATTTGTCCAAATTGCCATTTGTTGCCTGAAATGTACTCCCGACCAGCCACTCTTTTACCCACTACAAATTGAATGGTGGTAAAAGGGCGAGATCGTAGCTCAACGTTATTTTCGGGAAGTAACAAATCAAGTCGTGATGAGATTTGTCGTCCGAACCTAATCATAGATGGGCTTTTCCCTGTAGTCGGATGTATTGCCCTTCATTATGCAAGTAAAATGTTAGCCAGATTCTTTTTTATCGTTTGTGGCTGACAGTTGGAGGCCTTAAGCGTATTATTTACTGTTTGCGCAAACCTTTACGCCTGCCCGTTTGTGGCTGGATGGTAGGGAGCACCTTGCTTATGAATTATGCCATTTGCCTTTAAAAAAAATTGGAATTCTTTGGAATTAAATTGCGTTCCATGGTCACTCACCAGTTCACGTGGTATTCCGAATGTTGAAAAAATTTCTCGACATTCTTCAATGGTTGATTCCGCTGTCATGTTGCTAACGACACGAACCACAGGCCATTTACTTAAAGCATCAACTAGGATAAAAAGATATTTTCCATGAATCGGACCTGCATAATCCACGTGAAGCCTCTCGAACACTTTGCTCGGTGACACCCAGGGATGGACTGGTATTGCGTTTGGAATTGGCCGCGTCCTTTGACAAGAAGCACAGCTGATGATCAGTCTTTCAATGTCGTCATCGATATGGGGTCACCAGCAATAGGAACGTGCTAAAGTCTTTAGTTTTGACATTCCAAAATGACCCGTATGTAGCTCTTCTTACACGGTTTTACGAAGGATTTTTGGAATAAAGACTCGCACAAACGTCCGTATTTCAAACACTCCCTTAGATGGCGAATTTCTTCCTCTTTTCCCGTTTCCTCCCTTAAGCGGTCCACTTTGATGGGTAAGTTATCAATCAACTCCGTTTCCAACGATATCTACTTCCTCTATCGATCCGTATTCCTCTGGTGTCGGTAAGCGTGACATCGCATCAGCATTCGCATTTTCTTTATTTTTCTCGCAACGAATGGTGTAGTTAAAAGATTCCAAATAAACTGCATAATGCTGCATACGAGTTGCAGACAACGTTGGCAGCCCTTTTTGAGGTGAAAAATTTTAGCTATCGCCTTGTTGTCCGTCACTAAACAAAATTTTCTGCCAAATAAATATTGGTCAAAAATTTTTTACGCCGAATATGATCGCGTAAGTTTCTTTGTCCACTTGGCTGTACCTTTGTTGCACTTTGTTTAGGGTTTGGGACGCAAAATCTATAGGCTTTTCTGATCCATTTGGAAATATATCGCTTAGAACCGCTCCTACTCCCGTGGGGCTGGCATCAACCGTCAGCACCAAAGGTAACTTTGGGTTGTAATGCGTTAGCACCGTATCGGACGGCATACATTTTTTTTTATCATTTCGAACGCTTCCACGCACTTTCCGTCAAATGTAAATTTCGTATTCTGGTGTAAAAGTAAATTCAGTGGATACACGATATCGCTCAGATTTGAAATAAAACGACCGTAATAGTTTATTAGTCCGAGAAAAGCCCGCAACTCATCCTTGTTACTCGGCTGCTTCATGTTTTAAATTGCTTTTACTATATTTCGCTGTTTCCGAATTTCACTTTTATTGATTTCATATCCACAGTACTCGATCTTGTAGAAACTCAGATTTCTTAAGGTTTACCCGCATGTTATGATCATTAAGTCTGCGCAGCACTTCATCTTTGCGTTTCAAGTGGGCTTCATCATTGTCAGCCGTAATTTTTATGTCATCCAGAAAAACCGTGACTCCCGGCAAATCGCTCAGCACTTGCTCCATGAATCTCTGCCACTTGCTCGGTGAACAAGCGATACCGAACATCATGCGCGTTGGTTGATACAAGCCTTTGTGCGTATTCAGAGTCAGCAGTGGTTGATCCTCGGGTTGGATTTCCAGCTGTAAGTATGCATTCGCTAAATCTATCTTGGAAAATCTCTTACCTCCTGCCATAGCACTAAATAATTCGTCTATGGTGGGTAACGGATGCTCATCCACTATTAATGCCGGGTTCAGTGTCACCTTGTAGGCTCTGCAAATTCTAACGGCACCTCCGCGCTTTGGAACTGCTACTATGGGTGTTGCCCACTCTGACTTATCTACCTTCACCAGGATTCCCTCTTCGACCTGCTTCACAATTTCCGCTTCCACTGCTTGTAGTAATGGGAAGGGTACCCGTCTTGCCTTTAAAAACTTAGGTGTTGCTTTGGATCTTAAGTACAACTTGCCTTGATGGTCTACGATTCTGCCGGGTTTCCCCGAAAACAGTTTAGGATATTTGTGTAAGATCGCCTTCAGTCAGACGTTGGTGTCCTCTATTAAGGCACATACAGTCATTCTAGTTGATTTTTCGCCTAACATCTCACGCCAATTTAATTTGATCGAACGTAACCACTCTCTACCCAGCGAAGGTTTTCGATCGGAACGTACAACATAAATTTTCGCTTTAATGCCTTTTCCTGCGTTAACCAAAAAAGTTAAGTGAGTTTTACAATAACTATATAGTTCGCTGTCTGCAGTCTAAATTTTTTCGCATCGTCCACATTCATAATAGTAACTGGCGAACGAGTGTCGATCTCGAACGCAATGTTTTGATTATTGACATTCAGCTCACAATGCAGCTTGCGCCGTAAATCCGTTTCTGAATTATCTTCGAGTTGAAATAAATCCTTCACGATAACTGGCTCCTTCACCTGTTAGTTTTCTGTAATTAAATCCAGTGTTTTCTTCTTCTGTAGACACATTTTGACACGATTTCCTTTCTTTTTGCATAGATGACATTTCTCTTCTTTGTATGGACAGCTGTTTGCGAAATGGTCGGCGTTGCCACATCGGTAGCACTTTTTACCAGTTTTATTTTCAGCTTAATTCTCATTACCAGTTTTTCCAGTAGCTTTTCGGTTAATTGGCTTCTTTTTGTGCTTTATTTTATCCACTGTTTCGGTTTCTCCCACTCTTAGGGGTAATTCTCCATCTTCTCTTTCTGCAGTTTCGCAAGCGCTGGCCAACGTGATTGCGTTATCAAATGAACATGACTTTTTTTCCAGCAGTCGACCTTGAGTTCTTTGACTCTTTATTCCAAAGACGAATTGGTTACGTAAAGCCGTATCCGTAAACGTACCGAAATTGCATCCAACCGCCAATCTTCGCAAATCAACCAAGAAGTCGGCACATATTTCATCCTCCTTTTGTTTTCGCAGGTTGAAACGGTAGGTTTGTTATATTTCGTTCCCTTTTGGGTTAAAATATTCCTCCAGCGCCGACACGATTTCCACATACAGCAACTGTTCTGGAGTTCTTGGTAGTACTTTGTCGCAAAGCGTATCATAGGTGGACGCACCCATGTAATGTATTAAAAGTTGCTTCTTCTTCGACAAATCCGCATTAAAAATTAGCAATGCCGTTTCGAAGCGTTGCACCCAACGACTCCACGTCGTAGTTTTTTTGTCGAACGAATCAAAATGAAACGTGGAAACTGATCTTTCCTGAGGTCTTCCATCAGTAGTTGAGGTTAAACTTTCCTGCGTAGTCATTTTAAAAAAATTTTCCTTTCGTCGCCAGTACTGTTAGAACAAAGTGAATAGGCGCGTGTTTCATTGCTGACTGACCTGCAGTCGTTATTCTTTATTCCCTGTCTTCTGGTACGCAAGAATAAGTTCTAGCTAAATAGTAAAGTGCTGTTGGGATCCAACACAGAAATGGATAAAGTGCCTTGGTAGGTGTCGTCCTACGTGCTCTTGTCATCAATAGAGCGGCCTGGCCACCAAAAGGTTGAGCCGTAGAGAAGAATAGGTTAGGTACCGCCTGGTTCAGCCACAGCTAAGACCTGGGGGTCAAACCCAATTTCGCGCCTATTTTTATTTTACAGCAGTACAGCCCCCTGAGCTGCGGTGGAACAGCTATGCCTGCAGCACTTGTTCGCGGGGTAGAGCGGCAAAATAGCGAACTGCGGATACCGGGCGACCTCCGCTTTTAATTAGTCTATCGTCGGTACAAGAGCTCTGCCGACGGTGACTGTTTACTTCCCTATTACTCGTGGGAATCACATTAATGAAAATTCAAAAAATTCAAAAGGGGTTGATGCGCTTCTTAAAGCATGCCAGGCAGCCTGTGAGTAACGTCCTTATGACCAACGGGTCTAAGAACAAAGGTTAAAATGCAGATGGCGCTGCTAGGCACATCTGCTAGAATTCAAAAATTGTAGAAAATGCGGGTTTTCGACAATTTAGCGAGTCGAGCGGCACAGACACAGACGTGTCCGACGCAGCTCCAGCTGACATTGATGAGGTTAGCCTCTGTTCGGATCGTTTAGGAGCCAACCTCGTCAATGACGGTCTGGAGGAAGTTAGCTTTCAAGGCCAGAAGGAATTTCTTAAGCTAACTTCCGCCCAAAAGAGGCGTTTCAAGCTCTATCCGAGCCAAGGTCTCTCTAGGGAAGCTGCCTTCGACAAGGTTGCGGATTTGAAGCCGAAAGCATCCGTAAGACGGGCGCTCTCGGACGAAAAGTCCATGCCATTGGGAAAGAAACCCAAGCCCAACCCGGGGCAGGGGCACTCTATGCGCACTTTCAGCGAGGTGGCTGGTCGGGTTTTGTCCCTCTCGACTTAGCTTGCAGTCCTCTTAGTGTGCAGGTGGCACAGCCTCTAACTTGCCATAAACATCCCACTTGTGTCCATCTCCTTTCCACGTGAACTTATGCTTCACATGTGGTATGCCTGAGGATTTCCTTACAAAGAGTACAATTAAAAATGAGAATGCTTTCTGTGTGGTCAAAGCGACTGTTATTGTATATATGAAGGCGGTTTAATTAAAATAAATTCTGATTTAAACACTTAACTGGCGGAGGTATCTGGAGCCCCGAGCCAGCAAGATCCAATGCCGGTCACATCACTATTTAAATCGCCCACTTCAGAAAAAAGCTGCAAAGCGAATGCCAGAAGAGCGTAAGTCGCTTCACCAGCGCAAGATCGATTATGATAAGAATTTTTTGTGAAACGTTTGTTGCATCTATTCCCGCCACAAACTAGCGACGGACGAATTAACAATAAAATTCCGCTTTCTCAGTGGAGACGGGGGGGATTAAACTTGGTACAAGCAGGAGTCCCGTGTACATCACAAAATCCCTGTTTGGAAGGGTGCCACGAGTTGGAGAGCTGGAAAATAAATGAAACAGGCTCACACGCTAGATTCCAACGGAATCCGACACAACCCAAATGGTTTGTCTATAATTATAATAATATAAAGACGGGCTCGGCACGATAGAATAGAAGAAAATAAATTAACAACAGCAACACTTGGATTACACCAATTGAATTTGGAAGAGAAACACGAAAAGATTTATAAATTCATCAATTGAAAATTATTAAATAAATGGTTATATAAATTCCGGACGGAACACACCGGCGAACAATTCTACCAAACCAAATAATACTCTCCTGATATACTTTTCTAACTCGAATTCACTATTCTTCACTGACTATGATCCACTATTACTTTTCACTTTTGAACACTTCTAAACACAGTTCGAAAACTAACTAACTTTCACTCTTCCCTAAACATCCTTTTTATAATAATTAGGCTAAAAGCTTTCACTCATTGTAACCTCATTTCCCCGAACGCCCCCCTTAGACATAACGAATCAGTGCAACTCCCGCAAAAATCATAACACCGATTTTCATGGTGTTGCTTACAATTACATCTCAATACATTCGGGTTCATACATTGATAACCATGCCTAAGACACAAAATACACAGAGGTATGGCTTTACGCATTTACATGGCTGTTGAATGGTATCAGTATAAGCGTGGGGAAATGTTCAAAAGCAGCGATCTAAACCTTTCGATCTTTCTCTTGTTCTTGCTACAATTTCCACTGCGATGGCTTCTCACACTTCTTGAGACGCCCCGCAGTAGTTAACTTTTAATCAGCTGTTTGTTCATTTGGCTAATAAATAGGTCATTGGCTGCCACTGGTTATAGTTTTTCTAATTTATATTATGTTATTTCATCCTGAAAATATCTACTCTTTGCATGTGTTACTTTCCGTGTTCCCTTCCTTATCTTCGAAAGCTTTCGCAGAGAAAATGCAAAACTTTCGCAGGTCAAGAGAGAGATAGAGAGAATGTCAAAGGAAAGAATTAAAAATGACGTTTACCTAGAAGAGACAGAAATTGTGTACAGCACATTTCTGTAGTGGAATAAAATAAATATAAATATAAATAAATAAAAACCCTTCTATCACCAAAAATATCAAGATAAATAAAAAAATCATTATCTAAACCTATAATAAAAATGGAACTCCATCCTCAAAGGTAAGTGAATGATAAACAAGGCTGATCTAAGCTCTAAATTGTTTTGTTTTCTTCTTTTAGCTATGTTCGCAAGTTCAGCCGTACCGTATGCGCGACTTTACTTATGGGGGAAAACACGTTAAGTGTACCAGGTAGAAAAATTTTTCTCTCCGATTTCGATGAAAGTTGTTGATGATGTTGTGCTATTAGAGTACAAAATTTGTTCAAAAGGAGGGTAGTCAAAAGGAAGCGGTTGCTGAGATATAGGTCCTCAAAGTTTATGATTTTTATCTAAATTACTTTTTTCGTTCAATGATTATGGGTAGAAGGTTTGGTAGATGTAAAAACGTTTTAATTGTCTTTTATGATAAATTGTCCGAAATTTCCAGAAAAAATATTTTGGCATTTTTAAAACGATAACTTATCGATAAAAAATCGATTTTAATTCTTAAATTATAATTATTGCACAAATCGGCATTTTTAATATTTTTTTTAATAGACTATAAATAAAGCTTTTTTATTTACCTTTTCAACGATATGCATATGTTGATGGTGAATCAGTCATTTGTGGGTCAATTCGTCGTTTGTTTAATTTTTTTGTTTTAAAAATTCTTGGAAATATTTGTGAGGAATTTTGAAACGAAAAGTATCTAAGTTGAAGTTGTTCTCCGTCAACTGGAATAAAAGAATGGATCCTTTTAGTTCCTGGAATCGTTTTCGCTAATTGAAAGCGTGGTTTTAAATGGTTTAATGATTCTTCGTAATCATGGATTGAACTGAAGAAAAAAAATTTAAAAATCTGCTTCACCATGAAAAGGACTTTGGCATACCCGCAGAGTGGCATTTTAATGCAACAGCATAAACCATTTAAAACCACGCTTTCAATTAGCGAAAACGATTCCAAATAAGCCCACAAATAAGGGCTTATCGTAACTTGTGAAGTAAAAGGCGTAGAAGCTTCAAATTCGCAACATAGGTTGACCAAGACGAATAGAAGGTGCAGGAAAAAATTTTATGAGGCCCGCCCACTGCCACGCCCACAAATGGATATTTTTCGTAACTTCCGAAGTCAAAAGCGTAGAAGCTTCAAATTCGCAACATAGGTTCACCAAAGCGAATGAAAGGTGAAGAAAAAAATTTATTTGGCCCGCCCACTGCCACGCCCACAAATGAGGATTTTTCGTAACTTCCGAAGTAAAAGGCGTAGAAGCTTCGAATTCGCAACATAGGTTCACCAAGGCGAATGAAAGGTGTAGAAAAAAATTTTTTGTGGCCCGCCCACTGCCACGCCCACAAATAACGATTTTTCGTAACTTCCGAAGTAAAAATCGTAGAAGCTTCGAATTCGCAACATAGGTTCACCAAGGCGAATGAAAGGTGTAGGAAAAAATTTTTTGTGGCCCGCCCACTGCCACGCCCACAAATAAAGATTTTTCGTAACTTCCGACGTAAAAGGCGTAGAAGCTTCAAATTCGCAACATAGGTTCACCAAGGCGAATAAAAGGTGTAGGGAAATAATTTATGTGGCCTTCCCACTGCCACGCCCATAAATAGAGAAGCAAAACATAGTGCGCTCATAATGTCGGGACGCTGGGTATTTCAAAGTCAGGCTTGACCGACTTTAGCTTTCTTACTTGTTTTATTTCTAGTCAGTTATGAAAGATTTTCCTTTTATTACAAAAGTTAAATATGTTTTTTGTTAATAAAATTAATATTTGGACGGCGTTCTTTTAAGAATTTAAGTGTTGTTAAAGACATTCTGATATGTTACTCAAAAATACAGCAAAAAATTTATGTAGGTGCGTTTTTCACGTAAGTGCATAAAATTGTCTGGAAAATAATTGAATGCAGCTAAGCAGAATATACTGTATCGCATTTTCGCTTGTGAAAAACAGTTGAAAACAACAAACAGCCGTCGTGTATACATATATTTTCCGATTAATAAAAACAATTGAGTTTTGCGAAAAACCTTACTGCGAATTATATTTACTAACATTTATAAATACCATAATGAACTTCGTTCATATCTGGTGTCCTATGACACAACTCAACCTGTTTTTTTTTATATAATATATTATATATACTAGCTGGCACCAAGGCTCGCTCCGCGAGCCTTCGCGCCAGCTTCGTATGACCCGCGCTCGTTGCCTCTCCCGGTACAGCATGATATTTGGCAAAAGTAGTAAAAGTGATAAAGTAGTATGTTTTTAAATACTCTAGGCTTTTATTCATTCTTTGTGTGAAATTTAAATAATAAAATTTTGCGAATTTCGCGAATTATGTCCATGGTCGTAAACTATATTTCTTGCCAAGCGTTGCTGCGTCTCATGGCTCAGTTACTCTTGATTGAACGTAACTTAACTTAACTTTACTTAAGCATTTAAGATTGAAATTGAAGTAACTTCTTTAATACAACGTTTTAATTCAGTGCTCTACGGTAAACAGTATTTTTCGTTTGACTATCTTTAGCGTAAATATATAATACTTGTGGTTTGCCAACACGTGAACAGGCAAAATACAATTGTTCATGTGAGAAAACTGCATATTCCAAGTTTATTCCACATATTTCCATTGATTGGCCTTGAGATTTGTTAATTTTTATTACAAATGCGAGACGAATTGGAAACTGCAAGCGCTTGAAACTAAATGGCATATCTGTTGGAACAAATGGGATTCATGGAATCAGTACGTTTTCACCTTTGAATTTTCCTTTCAATATAGTAGCTTCAATAACATTTGGCATCAATTTTTTAACGGCTAATCGGGTTCCATTGCAAAGTTTCGGTTGACTTATGTTTCGAAGGCTAAGAATTGGAACACCTAAGTTTAGTCGCAAATTGTGTGGTGGCAATCCAGGAACGTCTAATGATTTTAAAAATTCAGTTGTATAATGAATGACGTCATCGTCATTTGTAACTGTGTCAAT